>JAVSCE010012067.1:0-20563 GCA_032199065.1 Smutsia gigantea | reverse complement strand
TTTATTTTGGTATAATTAATAATAAAAACATATTCCATGTCAGTAAGTGTGGAGAGACATCAGTAGCATAGTAATCAAAAGCTTTGTCACTCCATTCAGATTCCCCAGCTTTCTGACCCAGGAAAGCCACTTAGTTATTGTGGAATACAGGCCAAATTGCTTAACTCTGTTGGGCCTTATTTCTGCACTGGGAAATAAAAGGTACCCAAATAGCTGTTGTAAAACAACTAGCGCATAGTATTTTATGTAACATAATATAACAAAATTTTACCATTGTATTTATACTATCATTGTATAGTTTGTCAAGTGAGTACTTATATCAGATACTATTTAACCAAATCTCTTCTAATGGATTTTCATAGAATTTCCAAATTTTTACTATTACAAAGAATGCCTGCAATGAAAATATTTATATATTTATCAAATTATTTTCTTAGGATAATCACACAATATGGAAAGTCAACAATTATTCACTTAAAAGAACTTTAGAAGAATTTTTCTATTTAAAAACTAATTACATCATTGTGTAAAGAAAACTATGAACAAACACAAAAAGCATCACTCTTCTTTGTATTTCTGTGATATCACTTGTAGCTTTCTCTGTCATATCGGATTTATTTTTCTTTTCATTTCTGAATTTTATTTAGTTGATTCTATTTTTTACTTGGTGAGCCTGGCTAAAAACTTTATCTTTTCAAAAAAGCAGTTCTTTTTTTCATTGATCTTTTCTGTTGTCTTTTTAGTCTCTGCATGATTTATTCCACTCTGATTTTTCTTCTTTCCTTTCTTCTACTAACTAAGGGTTTAGCTTGTTCTTCTATTCTATTTCCTTGAAGTATAAAGTTAGGTTGTCTGAGATTTTTCTTACTTATTAGTGTAGGTGTGTATGAACTTCCCTATTAGAACTAATTTGCCACATCCTGTAAGTTTTGGTATGTTGTATTCCTATTTTAATTTGTCTCTGGGTATTTTTTTCTCCTTATTTTTTCTTTAACCATTGGTTGTTCTGTATCATGTTCGTTAATCATATATTTGTAAATTTTCAGTTTTCTCCTTGTAATGGACTTCTACTTTCATAACATTGTGGTCAGAAAAGATGCTTGATATGATTTCAATCTCCTTATATGTTATGAATGAACATTTCATTTAGCTTGTTTTTAATTCAAAATAATTTGACAAAATCACTATTTCTACATTGTGGCTTTTTCTGAGTTACTTCTTAAAAGACGTAAGCTTAATTGTCAAACTAAATAATAAAGCCACCATAAAGGAGTCCAGAATTCTATCCCTGAAATTCATTCTCTTGTCTTTGTTAACATGGCCTAAAAACTGTTGACATTCAAAGCCCTAACCCCAGTGCCTTGCGGGCCTCTCCTCAGTACCAGAGGAATGTTTTCCAATCAGCAGATGTGAATTCGACCTCTCACACAATGACGGGAAAGCTATTGGTTTCATAAGGACTGCTTTTGTTTATTTATACTATTTCTAAATAATTAAAACTTTCTAAAGAGCTTTTGTTAAAATATTTTAGAAAAAAACAAAATGCTGTATGAGAAAAATAGTTATTCAAATTATTATATGGAATTATATTGTTCTTTTCCCCACGCAGCACCTATTTAATCTTTTATTGAAATGTCGAGAGTACTGTGTCTTAAAAACCTAAAATTACACTACCATTTATATTTGTCTAAAGTGTTTCCTGTATTATTATTCCTGAAAATGTCATTTTTCTCTTTTCTAACCTAGCTATTTTCCCCTTTTTGTATACAATTCAGTATCCCTTCTCTTATTCTGTATAGAATAATGTATATCAAGGAGTTTTTAATTACCCTACTTCAGATTTTGTCAATTGATTCCAACTATTTAAATTTATTTATTTTTTATAAGTAAACAATTTCCCAAGTAACAAGTACCTTTTAAAATATTATGGCTTTATTACTATATTCTTATAATTATTAAATAATTTATAAGTAATATCTTCAATTTTAGGTTATAATTAATTTTATTAAGAGAAATAAAGTATTAAACATGTATGTATCATCACTTGTTGATGATTACTAAGTTGTAATGTTACTATTGCTTCTAGATGATTAAATACTCCATGTTTGTTTATTTGGAAGCCTAAATAAAAAGTGCAGTTTCAATTATCATTATCATAATCATCCAGAGTTTCATATCTCATGGAATGACGCAGAAATATAAGTTAAGTGTATAATTTATATCCCTTTAAACTCTGAAACATTATAGGGAAGACATTTATGTGAAATGTATAATGAAGAAATGAAATATTAATGTTTTTCATAGAAGGTTTTATAATAAATGAAAAAGGAACTTGTTAAAGAACATGGCTGAAGATCGTACCACAGTAAATGCTTTTATAATCATTTGAATAAAAAATTTTCTACAATTCATTAGAATGAAAGTAAAAGAAGGGAACTCCTGCAGTGTTTATGTCTGAGAGCAATGAAATCTTTTCAGTACAAGGATTAATATGCATTTTGGAAGACTACAGAAAAGCATACTATTGACATGCTTTAAAAATGAACTTATAGTTCCACAGAGAAATTGACATATGTGTTGCTCCATCTTTTCCTGGATCCCACCAAACAAAAACTACCACATCTGTACAATCTTCTAAAGCTGAAACTTGTAAATCCAGATGGTTTGCAATTATTTAATTAAAAATTACTTTAAAATAGACCAGATGTGAATGTTCCAAGCTATTGTTTGGATTTAAGAGCTACTTAGTAATAGTTGGATCTTGCCCACGGGTGCTGGACAGTACAATTTTGAAAGCACATAGGAAATTTAGAAGGCACAGGGTGATTTGGGGATCATACAAGGAAGCTAAAGGTACAGGTTTGTAATGTGAAGAAGGAGGTGGAAGAACAAGTCTGGGAGGAGGAATTGGGGCAGGAGAAGCAGGAAACCTTGTAGTGTTCCTCAGACTGAATTTGTTTAATATTGTAGAGACTGAGGGAATACACAGATCATTCATTGAGTAGGCGATCTGTACTGTGATGTTCTAAAAATGTTAGATTTAACTAAGGGGTCAAAGAAGTTAGATTTAGTATGAAAATGTTTCAGTAGATTTCCTATTCAGATGCAAAATTGCAAAACTCTCTTAAGGGACTCAGTCCAGCACCCCATCCTATCAACATTCAATGAGAGTATGTTTCTAGAGTCTCAGAACTATTCCCTTTATCCCTCTTAACCAATACGGCACACAACCATCAAAAGTGGTATTCTTATCACTTAAAACATAGAACACAATTTTTTTGTCCCACTCTCTACTTCTGGGCACTTGGGATAACTTGGTTTTTTCTTATTGATGTCTCTATTGTGCCAAAATACATATGACATATAACAAAAAATTCACCATCCTAACTATTTTAAAGTGTACACTTTAGTGGTATTTAGTACCTCACAATGTTGTCCAATTATCCCCACTGCCTAGTTCCAGAACATGTTCATCACTCTAGAAACTCTATACCCATTAAGCAGTAACTCCCCTTCATCCCTCTCTTTAGTCCCTGACAAAAAATACTGTGTTTTGTGTCTCTTCGGATTTAATTGTTTTGGATATTTCATATAAATGGAATCATGATATGTGTCCTTTTGTGTCTGGCTTCTTTCACTTAGCATAATGTTTTCAAGCTTTATCTATTTTGTAACATGTGTCAGTATTTCAATACTTTTAATGAATGAGCAGCATTCCATTTTTTGTATGTTCCAAATTTTGTTCATCCTTTCATTAGTTGATAGAATTAGGGTTGTATCCACATTTTAGCTATTGTGAATAGCGCTGCTATGAATATCTGTGTATACTTTTTTTAATATATGTGTTCAGTTCTACAGAGTTTGTATCCAAGAGTGGAATTGCTGGGTCATATGCTAACTATATTTTTTCTTATTCAGAAACTGATGAACTGTTTTACATAGCAACTGCACATTTGACATTCCCCCCAGCAGTGTATTAAGGTTAAAATTTCTTCACATCATTGCCAACATTTATTTTCATTTTCTTACTATAGCCACCCTAAGTAGGTGTGAAGTGCATGTCATTGTGGTTTTAATATCCCTAATGAATAATGATACTGATCACTTTTCATATACTTTTTTGAGATTTTCATATCTGGGAAAATGTCCATTGAATTATTGTGCCCATATTTTAATTTGGGTTGTATTTTTGTTGTTGAGTTATATTTGTTCCTTATATATTTAGGATACTAAACACTCTGATCCAGATATATGATTTGCAAATATTTTCTACCAATTTGTGGGTTGTCTTTAACTCTTCTTGATAGCATCCTTTGTACAAAGTTTTAACGTGGATGAAGTTTCTTTTATATATTTTCTCACTTGTGATTTTTTAAATTAATCTAAAAAATCATTGCCAAATCCAAGGCCATGAAGATTTAACTGTTTTCTTCTAAAAGTTTTAACGCTTAAGGTCAGGGCTTTTATCCATTTTAAGTTAATTGTTAAATATGGTGTGAGGGATGGATACATGGCTTTTTTTGTACATGGCTCTACAGTTGTGCTAGGGCCATCCATTGGAAATACTGTCTTTTTTCTTAATTGAATGGTCTTGGTACCCTTGTCAAAAATCAATTGGCCATAGACGTAGGATTTATTTCTGTATTATCTAGTCTGTCCCATTGATTTACATGTCTATTCTTATGCCAGTCCCACACTGTTTTGATTACTGTATCTTCGTAGTTGGTTTTCCAATCAGAAAATGTGAGTCCTCCAATTTTGGTTTTCCTTTTCAATATTGTTTTAGCTATTCAGGGTCTTTTACAATCCCATATTAATTTTGGAATTAGGTTTCCATTTCTGTGAAATGGTCATTGAACTTTTATGAAGATGCCACTGATTTTATAGATTTCCTTGGGGATTGTGTCCCAAAACTAAGTCTTCCAATTCATGAACATGAGGTAATCTTTCCACTTATTTAAGTCTTTTAACTATTTGTTTTTAGCAATGTTTTGTAGGTATTGGTGCACAAGTTTTATACTTCCTTTATTAAAACAATTTAAAAGTATTATTTTATGTATATGCATACAAAGTATACTTGTGTGTTTATGCTGTATCCTGCATTTTTTCTGGAATTTGTTTATTCCTCTTTTAAACAGTTGCATTGTGGATTCTTTAAGATTCCACATATATAAACCCTCTTATCTGAGAAAAGATTGTTTTAGTTTTATGTCTACCCCAATGTGGAATGCATCTCTCCAACCCCACCCTTCTTCTACTTCAACCTGATGAAGATATTTTCTCTATTCCAGAAGCTTTACTGTTTTTCTGCTCACTTTCAGATCTATGATCTCTTGCCAATTACCCAGTTGAATATACTTATCCAAGTGGTTTAGTATCATTTCTTCAAAATTTATCCTTTCCCCCATTGAATTAATGAAATGCCTTTGTTACAAATCAGGTGACTGTATATACATCGGAGGGTTTCTGGACTTTATATTAAGTTCCACTGTACTATTTGTCTATTTTATATCAGTAATATAGTTATGAATATGAACTTTGTAATGTTTCCTGTCTGGTAATGTAAGTCTCTCAACTGTTAAAACTTCTTTGAGAGTTTCATGACAACTTAGAACTTTTATAGCTGCATAGAATTTTTTAATAACCTTGCTAATTTACATTAAAATTGATATTAGATTGGATCTATAAGTCAATATGGGAGAAATTGATATTTTAATAATATTTAATCCTCCAATAAAATATGGCTCATTTCCCATATATTTATAAAACATTCCCAATGTTTATAATAGTTAATGTAAAGACCATAACCATATTTTTTCTTTTTTTTAGGTATTTAATATCCCTTGATGTTCTTGTAAATAGTATATTAAATAGCTCTTATAATTATTTGTTTCTAATTATTAATAATAGGATTAAACATAAAACATTAGAGATTTACAACAGCTGCTCATATTAGTATGAGACAACACAGGATCAGCAGAAGGTTGTATATAGACAGTGGTGTGTTGGTGACTATCTTATGTACAGTGTGTTGATGTTTTCAAAAGGAGCTACTACAGTCAGCAAGACCAAAGGCAGTATGTAAGACAAAGGAAGTCCAAAGGTTTTGGCAAGTTTAGAAATTTTAAATTTCATGATCCCATTAGTTTTCTCAACCTTACTTGATGACTGAGATTGATAGAGACAATAATTCCCAGAAGTCTGCAAGGCTTTTGTTAAGGCTCATATAATTTGGCCAGTGAAGCAGGTACCTTGATTACTCAAGATTGTGGAAGGCATAGCCCTAAGTGGGAAGCATATTATTTAACACTTCCTTTGCTACCATGAGGACTTCAGCCTTCCAAAAGAGGAAGGCTCCAACTCTTCCAGAGAATACACATATAATAACAACAATATATTGATAACCCATACTAAGTGGAAGCTCAGTGAAGTCCAGCAGCAGGTGTTCAACAGGTCCAGAGGGAGAAAGTCTAAGGACTCTAGAGACAAAGATAGTTTTTCCAGGATTATGGACCTGGAAGGTCAGACATTGCTGGAAGACTGTTTCTGCAGTTTTGTAGAAGACTGCCCACCAGTATGACTCACTTTAAGTGCACAGTGATAGGTGATGGAATACAAACTGAGAAGCAGAGTTTGTCAGGGAGCCAGGAAACACCAAGAATCCATCTTGGGTTTCCCATAGCACCAGTTGTTCATTTGATTTACAGCCTTGGTTTACCCATCTCTGATTCAGGAACCGACTGTCGCCATGTTCAAGGACACAGAATGGCAAAATTCTGGCAATAAGAGGCCAATTTTTCAGAAACAAATGGACTTCATTTACATGTGCTGCAATCTTGGAAGATCCTGTTGCTGCTCTCCTTGCATGAAAGGCTGGTAGGGCATTTCCCTGATACAGGGAGAGTCCTTTTGTATGGGTTTCAAATTTTATGACAGAAATTTCTGAAGATAAGAGAATAATTACAGTGATAACACTGTACCAGGACATATCAGATTTCTAGGAATTTCACATAACTTCTTGAATATTATATATCTGTACAAATATTGCATCAAGAAGGCTTAGTTTTACTTTTTTGACAATGCTTCCCATGTAATTTAACAAATCCTCAGGAATGTTCCAGGAGACCGTCTGAAAAAATTCCAGAGTTTCTTCATAGTCAAAAAGACTTAATTTAGAATTTGATTTTGGTAAGTATGTCAAAGATATATATATTTAAAAAAAGGTTTTAAGCACTTGCCTAAATAGAATCACAAATCATTATGAAACTTAATACTTAATCATCTATTAGCAAATATTAGGGCTTTTAATATTAAGAGTTGGTTTTTTAAGTAATCAAGGATGGTAAAAATAACAAACATGATATTATTTTGGTAAAATAGAAAATATTTGTTTTTGTACATATATCACTTATGAACTAAAGAAATTCACAATCTGTTATCAAAAGTAAATAAAAATTCAAAAAATATGTCATTTTAACAGTCTGAAAAACAAATTCTAATTTTGCAACAATTTACTTTTTATATTAAAGCTTATTCAATCCTATCTTAGTTCTGATCAGGCATAAAATTCCTATTTAAAGATTCCTTTTTCCCAAACTTTCCACAGCTTTCTTTTTCCTCAAAAAATGCATCTCCATTCTCCATTACTTCTTTTATCAAAACCATATATTTTAATTTCCTTATATGTGGATATGTTTCTCTCATTATTTCTTATAGCTTTAATTGCATATATTAATTAGAATTTGTAATCTTGGAAACCTTAATTTATAGTGAAAACTAAGATGTAAACAATTGTGAACTATATTAGCATTTTGTTATTTGACAGACTTATAAATAACTTTTATAATCTCTAGAAGCATATTTTTTCACAGAGTAAATTTCTCAGAATGGCACAAAGCATGTTTACTAATAGAACCAAATCTCTTTAGTTTAATAGTAAGCCAAAAGTGGATAAACCTATGTTAAAACTCAGGTAGGGTAAAATTACTTGCATTGTAATTGTGGATAAAATTGCAATATTTCCATAATCTCTCACCTGGCCTTAGTGCATCTCCATATCAATAGGTATTTCCAAGGGTGGAGAGAAGTACCATTTCCATATCAATAGGTAATTACAAGGGCTAGTGAGCGCGTATCTGGACCAGAGAGGTTGGGTGGGGTCCCTTTTTCCTCAAGCTGGGTCACGAAAGAAATTAGGAGAGCAGAAGTGGACAACTACTTATAAGCAATGAATGTGTTTCTCCCACCTTATTTCTCCTTTTGACTGATTTTGGTTTCAAAGGTATTTTGTCCTGGGATTTTTCCCTGGGGTTACAATATTCAATGTTGAATACTCTAAAACATGCTTATCTTAGTTAAAACAAAAAACTTAAACTAGTTCTTACATACCAAAGATAATCCTAGATCATGTGAACCTCAAAAACATATGTTTCTATTTTTCTGAGAGTTTTAGAATGCCAGATCCATACAAGTGCTTCTCTTTAAAACAAATAAATAGAACTCTTTTACACATTAATTTTAGGAACACCATTCAGAAGTAGAAAAATCTCATATCTACAAGATATGTATACATACAGACATAAACAGATTCAGAGACTTTATACTTTGAAATAATTGCCTGAGGAATAAGTTAAGGTTACTTACTCAGATGACTAAAGCTTTTTCCTAATATCTGTGAAAAGACACTTAAGATTTGTTTTTCTCCTTGATTAGCCAAGTTCGCAATGACCTCTCCCCCACTTTTTAATATAAGAATCACTTCCCTGTAATTTGCACATCAAAGACATGGTTTATAACATTTACGTATTAAAGACTCCTCCAAGGACTTTTGTCCCTTTAAGGCCAGAATTCTTACAATGCTAACAATTTGAGATAAATAGGGAGGTTTTGGGATTGGTAAAAGGATTGATGGGATTTGAACTGTTTTTGGAGCCATACTTCTGGTCCTATAAAGGCTAGATTTGCAAAACAAGGACAGCTGCTTTTACTACCTGAAAGAACTGGATTGTCACCTACGTGATATCATGTGCTGCGCTGTCTAGGGGTTTTATAGGCAGATGAGGATTTTTCGAGAACATGGAAAAACGGTTTAGGGGTGTAGACCTGCTAAGTGGTGTCTGAACACCCAGAATTAACTAAACACAAGGAATTCCTCGCCCCATCTGTCTCTCTGGGATACTGGCATCTGGGTCTAGGGGCATATCAAAAGGCGGCCTGACCAGCCCCCAAGGTGGGCTGAGGTATTGTCTGTTTGCTAAAGAGTAAGTTAAGAATCCTGTTTCCCAAACTTCCTGGGTGTTAAAATGCAATCTTATCTTTAACGTGTATCATCCCTGCCTTTTACTATGTTGTTTACAGCTGGGTCTGCATGCTAAATTAGTTGCCTGGTTTGCAAAACCACCCCATCATATCCAAAAGAGGAAAGACAGCATATAGGCCTGGGCCTTTTAGCATGCTAAAGTGAATCTTACACATGATTATAATGATTAGCATAATAAAAACATGTGCTACTTTCTTTATCTGGGGAATATTAACTGATCTCACTGAAGAATGACTCCAGAGCTTAATGCTTAACACAGTTTTGGTAGGGGGTTTCCTTGCATTTAGTTACATTGCTCGCACTGTAATTATCATGCCTTGTTTTTTCCAGAGGCCCTCACCCTACTCTGACTACACCCACGGTTCCTGTCTCAGGAGGATAGGGCCAAAACTTACTAGGAAAAGAAAAGAAGTGATTGTTTCTCAGGCACATTACTTCCCTAAGAGGGAACTGTAAGGGATCTGATGCAAATGGCCTCATCTTCTTTTTGGGGGATGAGAGGGCTCATGTGGCATATTACCTTATTGGTGCTGACTGAAAAATTCGTGATTGACTGTTAATACTACGTTTCTGATAGAGGCTGAAACAGCAATTAGGCTAGGTGTAAAGCTCCAGTTTGGTGACATGTCCCAACACAATTCACTCCCTCTTGTGCCTACGGCTCTATTTTTTAACAAAGTTAATTGTCAGCTTCTGGGGATAGTACTTAATCATTTTTATTTTAGCATTATTAAATATGTAGTTTGCAAACAGATAAAATGTTACAAAAGATTTTAAAGTACTATATAAAACTTAAATCCTACATGTTAGATTTGAAATCAAATACATTTATTGTAATTTAGATTAAAACAATTATAAGCAATAATCATTGAATAGAGTATATGAAGTTCTTAATTCTTTCAGCATTAATGTTTACATTAGACATGCCAAAAATTTCAGCCTCGTTTTGATAAAAGACCTTATTAAAGCTTTTAACTTGCAGATACATTATTTAAACAAAGTCACATCATAGACATCTCAGTTGTATACACTTTTTTACACCAGTCTCCTACAAATAAGCATCTTACCTGCAGTCTCAGGAATAAGCAGCACACCAAAGGAAATTTTCCACATTTCAGGTCAATTCAAGCTTGCTTCAATAAACATTATTTACTGGCTCTTTGCTACGTTTTTCTGAATGTATTTTCAAAGCAATCCATGTTCTTTCTCACTGACCTTCTCCTAATCAATTCCAAAGTCATCTGATCTATCAGGCACACAGAATGTCTGCTCAAACTCTGCTCACCTCAGTACAACTACACTTCTTTCATCAGTTGGGAAAAACTTTTCTTATCATTGAATTGAAATGGCTACATTAGCCCACTTGCTTCATGTTTTGTTCATTTTTACTTGCACACTCTGATCCGAGTTGTAAATACTACATCCTAGATGTGTTTGGCATCAGGCTGTGCGCTGACACACCCAAATGCAGGCAATACAGAGGACAAATGGGTAAAATAGTAGACGTAGCATCAGTAGGACCTGGTTACTCTCCCTATTACCCTTAATTGCTCTGCATCATTTAGCAAAGCTTTTAAACAATCTCAATTTCATCCCCTGTTAAGTGAGAACAATGGACGTGACATAGGAGGGCTATGAGATTAAGATGATATGAGTAAAATATTGTGATAAGTATCCTTATTTTGAAAATGTTTTTAATATTCTGAGATATAGCGCTGATATTTTTTCCTTTGGATACAATATTAAAAGTGGTGGTTAGAAATGCTCAATATGAGATTATTACTGAGCTTTGAGTTTGTAATATATTAGACAGTGTTTTGTGAATTCTCTAGAGGAGTATTTTGTTCCTATTCAAATATATATATGTATATATTTAAAGTATAAGCAATTACCTTACAAATAATGTTTTTATTATCTGTCCTTATATTCATGTACTTATTGTAAGGTATCATTTTATGGTATTGTGATATCATGAGTCAAAAGAAATACATTTTTCCCAGGTATATTTGGTCTTCATCCAGTTTCTGAAAACACTGCAGAGTCTTAAAGGTGAAATGGGTGTTTTGTCACATTAATGAGACTTTTGGACGCATCCAAGGCAGGGGCAGAGGCTGAATCAGCCAGTGGCCAGTAATTCAGTCAATCATGACCATGCAATGAAGCCCTCAAAAAAAACCCTGTAAAGAGATTTTCTTTTTCTTGGAACCTGCTTCTCAGTCAGAGAGAGCTTCTACACTTGTGGAACCAGAACCCCTCCACGTGCCACCAAGAAAGTCCCCAAACTCCACAAGGACAGAAGCTGTTTTATTTGGGACCTGGTCCTAATGTGTCTCTTAATCTCCTTATTAACTTGTGTCCTTACAGTATCCTTTGTTAAACTGGTAAACATAAGCGTTTTCCTGAGTTTTGTGAGACACTCTAGCAAAATAATCGATTCTAAGGGGGAGGTAGTGGGAACCTCCTGTCTGTAGCCAGTTGGCGAGAAGCACAGGGAACTGCCTGGGGATCCCGACAGGAGTCTGGAGTTGGGGGTGGAGGACAGTCTTGTAGGACAGAACCGTTAATCTGGGGAATGTGGTGCTGTCCTGGAGCAGATAGTTTCAGAATTGAGTTCTCTGACTCCCTGCTACTTCTCAAGAATTGATTGGTGTTACGTGTGGGAAGACCCCCTCACCACACACATACACCCATTGGAATCTGTCCTCGCCAGCGAGGGCTTCTTAAGACGTGGGAGATCTCGGGGGAGCCGCGACTACCTATGAAATGGGATGAGACAAAATGACACGGAGAGCCTGCAGCTTTTTGTCAAGCTCTACTTTATTAACAGAAAAGGCAAGGAATATATAGCATTTGAATGGGCGTGGTAGGGAGTAGCTTTTTCTGGTTGGTTGCCCATTATGATAATGAGGTAGCTTACAAAGTCCAATCACACACCGAGTTGTGCACATGCTCAGTAGTCTTTGACGTAAGCAACGGACCTGGTTGAGGACTTAGCGGGAAGCTGTGGCTGGAAACTGACCAAGAAGAAGTAAACAACAAGATGGAGTCCTTTTGTTCTTGTGTCACATGGTTCCTAACATCTATTGCTAAATGAGTTAACTTTCTTGTTCTTGTGCTCTAACAGAGAGGAGGGGGGGAAAGGAAAGAGGAAGGGTGGGTACAGGTTTTGTGGTTAGTATAGACGATGGCTGAGCTCTCACAAGATGGTGTCACAGATGACAACGGCTCCTGACAGTTCCCCCTTCTTTATTATATATGGCAGGTGCTGTTGCCATGATAGAGGACTGTGCCTGTCTTAGGTTGACTCACAACAAGAGAATCCTTACCCGTCATGGGAGCACAGGTAGCATGACCTGCTTCCTGTCTTAGGTTGGTATCCTCTTTTGCGTGTCTTACCCGTTTTTGACTATCCAGCCTCTATATATGGGGGAGGTAAGCTAGACCAATGCCTGTCTTAGGTCACTAGACATTGCCTTTGTGGCTGCAAAAGGCATGTTCAGGTGTTACCCGTCATCGGCCACTTGGTCAGCGTGTTAGAAGACAGGAGTGCCGTTTGGGCAGACACCATTGTAGTCATCCAGTCCTTGCTCCGTGAGTTCTAAGCGATGGTAGTGGACTTGGATGGGTTTAGTTCGTAGATCATCTATTTGATCTTTCACAAACTGCGTGAGCCGCCGCAGGGCCCAAGGGCCAAATGAAATAAGCAGAAGGAGTCCAAGTAAGGGGCCAAGAATAGAGGGGAGTAAGGTGGTTAGAAAGGGAGAGGTGGAGAACCAGTTCTGATACCAACTTTCATTTTGCTCTCTTTCTTTTTTGCGTTTCTCTAAGCTTTCTTTGACTTTTCTCATACTATCTTCTACTATACCTGTCTTATCTGCGTAAAAGCAGCATTCTTCTTTGAGAGCGGCACAGAGGCCTCCCTGTTGGAGGAGGAGGAGATCCAAACCGCGCCTATTTTGAAGAACTACCTCAGCTAGTGATTGGAGTGACTCAGTGAGAGCCGTAATGCCTTTTTGAACTTCAGCTAAATCTGCATCTATGGCTGCAGTAAGTCTATTGTACTGTTGGTCAGAAACAACAAGAGAGGCGATGCCTGTTCCAGCGCCCACAGCACCAAGGCCAATGACAAGGGCCAGGGTGGCGGCAGCGATAGGTTCTCTTTTGACTCGACGGCTGGAATCTTCACGTAGGAGAGGGAAGAATTGATCTGCTGAGTAGATGTCAATCCTAGGGATTAATTGAACTAGAACACAAAAATCATGGTGAGTAGACAATGCTTGGACAGAAATATGAGCAGTAAGGCCAGTGGCACAGGCAAAATATGTCCCATTAGGAGCAAGTATATAGGAGTCATAGGGAGAGGGAGTGAAGGTTTGATTGCATAACGGCATGATTTCCTGGGGTGGGTTAACAAATTGGCTATGAACACATGTTCCTATCCCTGATAACTGAGTCAGGGTTAATCCTTCTTTGTGAGAGGCTTGAAATCTAAACATGTCTTGGGTGTTGTTGGTAGGCACAAGGTTAGCAAGAACTGCTACACCCTCATAGAATGGTGGAGAGGAGTGGAAGCAAAGCCAACAATTAGAGGCTGTGTCGGGCTGCGTGGAGTTGAGTAAGTTCCACGATTCTTTAAGCATGTTGAGGAGAGTTTGTTCAGAAGAGGGTGGTGCAGGGGGCATGGTTAATTGTAGGGGTGAAGAGTCGGTAGTAAGGGTGGTATTGTTAAGGGTTGGGGGGAGAGGGGCTAAGCGGTTTGAGCTTCCAACACTAAGTACTTTGTTGGGACCTGCTGCTACATGAGTGGTGCTGGAAGGAGTCTTAACAAGTTTAATTTTGAAAGTAAGCCCTGTATCATGTTCGGTCGCATACAGACGAAGCCCCCACTGAAAGCCGCGAGTAGTCCAATCTTGTTTTTTACCATGATCAGTAAAACTAATAGAGAGGGGAGTGTTCCACTCTTTGAAACTATCTTTTGTCAGCGGCTTAGGGGGTGTGCCTGCTTTGACAATTATGTAATCCCAACTGGAAGAAGGATGCCAATAGGTGTCTCCAGTGGTCTCACAGCCCCATGAGGCACAATAATAGTCTGACTGGTAACCACATTTATAATTGAGACTTCGATCTCTATGAGGTCCAGGGCAAACATAAAAGCCTCCGAGGGCCGACCATGCTGATCGGGTCTTGTTGGAGAGGTCTCTAGTTAATATTAGTCGCCGCATGGGACCAGCGCAGTATGCTTTGGAGCCACACTTATTGGGATTGGGGGGATTCGGAGAGGAGGGGGCTAACAGGTGGCTAGTTCCCCATCCCGAGTCTGAAGCCCCAAGGGCAAGCTTGCATAGATCAGGTGTTAAGGTGGGCCAGGGGGTGGATGAACTCACGCTTGAGATGGAATGGACAACATCTCCCGCTTCATTAATAACTTGCCAGGTGAAGTTGAAAAGCTGATGAGGAGATGGCTGTTTGGGGGTGCTAAGGACGAGAGGAGGACAGAACAGAAGCAGTAGTAGCAGCATTTTTCTGTAAAGTAAAAGAAGGGAAATCTCAGGGGTTGCTTTCCCTGGATGAAATGTTATTAACACATTTTATTAATCTTTCTGGGAGCCATCTGGCTGACTGGTGTTCTTGATCATAGACACATGCGTGTCCTTTCCCCATATGAGTACTGGATGGGGTCCGTGCCACTGATTAGTTAGGGGGTCCTTCCAAAGGACCTGAGCATAAGTATCTTTGGTGGCCGGATGCCATAGTCTGTCTGCTGCAGACTTGCCTTGTTCGTCCACTGATAAGAAGTTGAGGACGAACAGTGCATGATTGAGAAGATTTTTAGGATTTTTATAGTAGTTAGAGAGCTCTGTGGATGATTCTTTTTGTTTAGAAATTTGATTTTTAACCTTTTGATGAGCTCTCTCTATAATCCCCTGTCCCTGAGGATTATATGGAATGCCAGTAAGATGTTTTATTTGGAGGCAATGGCAAAACTCTTTGAAGTTTTTAGCAGTATACCCAGGACCATTGTCTGTTTTTATACATTTAGGAATTCCTAGTACAGTGAGGCACTGGAGGACGTGAGAGATGACATGTTTGGCAGCCTCACCACTCTGTAGAGAGGCAAAAATAAAACCACTGAATGTGTCAATGGTAACATGAACATACTTTAGACTACCGAAGGAGGGGATGTGAGTGATATCCATTTGCCATAATTCTCCGGGGGTAAGCCCCCTGGGGTTGACTCCCAAATGAGGCTCAGGGAGAAACATGACACAATTATGGCAGTTTTTTACAATAGCTCTAGCTTGCTCTCTAGTGATTTTAAATTGAAGACGAAGGGTTTGAGCATTTAGGTGGTGTAACTTATGGGCTTCTTGTGCTTGGGTAAGGGGGGTAGAGGTAGATACATGAGCCACTAATCTTGTAAGTTGGTCAACAGTATTGTTTCCTTTAGTTAGGGGTCCTGGTAAATTGGAATGGGCTCTTATGTGTCCTATAAAAAAGGGATGTCTCCGTGTTAGTATAAGCCTTTGTATGTCGCAGAATAAAGGAGATGCATTAGTAGAAGGTTTGATATAGGGAGTAGTCTCTAAAAGGGGTACAGATTGGGCAACGTAAGAGCTGTCAGTATATAGATTAAAGGTCTGATCTGAGAGATCTATAAACACCTGCAGAACAGCGTATAGCTCCACAAGCTGCGCGGACTTAAAAGGTGTCTGGAGAGTTTTTTGGTTTTTAGATGAATGGATGGCTGCAAGACCTGTGGAAGAGCTTGTGCAATGCGAGTGCCTGCAGACAGAAGAGTAGCTGCTTTTGGGGAGGATACAATAAGTTTGATTTCTCCTGTATAGTCATTGTCAATTAGAGTAGGATGAACTACAAGACCTTTGAGGGTAGATGAAGCTCGTCCAATGATAAGGAAAAACGTGCCTTGGGGAGGGGGCTCATGGATTCCCGTAGGGATGATTGTTGGCCCATCTTCAGGGGTTAATATTGTGTGGGAGGAGGGACCGAGGTCCAGGCCTGCGCTCCCTGGGGTGGCGCGCTGTAAGGATTGTGCCCTAATGCCCTCGGGGCAGATTGGTGTTGGGGAGGGGCCAAGGGCTGGCCCCATGGTTCGTTTCCCGAAGGCTGTTGGTGAGGTATTAGAGTCTGGGGAAACGATGGACTTTGATTGATAGGCTGTCCATCGATATCTGTTTTAGATTTGCATTGATTAGCCCAATGTTTGCCACGACGGCACTTGGGGCAAACGGTAGCTGGTAAAACAGGGCTGGGAATTGTTTTCTGAGTGGCTTGGGTTTGTCCTTGCCCTTGTGTGGCCATAGGGCAATTTCTAGCCCAATGTCCAGGTTGTTTACATTTAAAACAGACATTGGGTTTGTTAGAGGATAAGGCTGCTCCAATTGCAATGCCGATGGCATGTGAAGCTGAGTCAATCCCTGAACAGAGTTTGATAAAGTCTGTAAGGGATTTTCCTCGGCGGTTCCCACGGAGCGCTGCTTGGCAAGCAGGATTAGCGTTTTCATATGCTAATTGGAGAACGAATGGGCTTTCACTTTCTTGGGGGCCGAAAATGCGCTCAGCGGCTTCAGTTAGGCGGCCCACAAAATCTGTATAGGATTCTTGTGTTCCCTGTCTGATTTTGGAAAGGGAGGAAGTGGAACTTTTAGTAGGGAGATTTTTCCAGGCTGCTAAAGCTGCTGCTTGTACCTGGGTTAAGATGGCTTGGCTAAATTGCTTCTGGTTTTCAGGATTAGCATAAGGCTCAGTACCTAAAAGTTTATTGATGTTCCAACGCTCAGCTCTTTTTTGAGCAGAGGGCATATTGCTAATGAATGAACGGCAACGGTCATCATAATCAGTTTTCCAATGGAGATAATCCCCTCTAGAAAGAACAGCCTTTACTAAGTGGAACCAGGTGGACGGAGTGGGGTGAAGGGATTCACAGATGGAATCTAAAAGCGATAGAGTGAAAGGAGCAGAAGGACCATATTGGGAGACTGCATGCTGCAATTCTTTAAGGTGTTTAAAACGCAGCGAACGAGGACGCCGTAAAACGAAAGGAGGGGGATGGCTTTCATTATCAGAGGAGGAATTATTTTTTGCGTCTTCCTCTGCTTCATTTTCGGAGGAAGAGGAGCGCAGGCGGAGAGAATGATTACTTTCACTATCAAATGGCGCGGCGGCAGCCGTGGTAGATAAGCCGTCGGCAGCGGCAGGGTTATCTGAGGAACGGGTGCAAACGGGAAAGACAAAGGGAGTTTTATGCTTAGGGGCTGAGAGTTTTTTATGAGGTTTAGGAGGGTAAGAAGGAACCGGATTGAAGTGTTGGGGAAGGTTAAGAGAGCTGACAGGCTGGGTAAGCGAGAGTTGAAGGCCTTGGAGTTCTTTAACGAGAGCGTTGCGCTCGGTCTGTAGTTGAATCATGTTTTTAAGGTCTTTTATGTCAGAAGTAAGTGCAGCCTGCGACTGAGAGATTAGGGAGCGAAGCTGTGGATCTATGACAGGGGCGCAAAGAGGTGGAGGTTTGTGAAAATGGGGGGAAAGGAGTGGCCGCAGCCGCCGTATGGAGGAGGGCGATTACTTTGAGGACTAGGAAGAGGATGAGGGGGGGGGTCCTCTGAGGGAAAGGGCTCAGGATCAGAGGGGAGAACAGGGTAGATAGAGGCAGGCGGAGGCCGTTCAGAAAGTACGGGCGAAGGGGGAGAAGAGAGCGGAGGTGGTGAGGGAGGAGAGGGTGGAGATGGGAGATCTTCAGGAGGAATTTCCACAACAGTGTGTCTAGAGGGTGCCCGAGACGGAGTAGGAGTGGTAGTAAGAAATTTAGTGGCGGAGACAACAGCTTGGGCTGCAGAGGGGTGAAAGTTTTTGGCATGAGAGAAAATGTCATTTATCATGTTCCAGTATGAAAAGGTTTGAATAGGGACTCTCTCAGGTCTAACAGCCTCATAGTGCGCCTGAAGGCAAAGTCTTACACGGTCCCAGCGTTTAGGGTCTATAACTCCTTCTTGAGGGAACCAGGGACAAACTTTCTGGATATACTGAAAAAACTTCAAGAGATCCTGTTTTTTAACGTGTGCCCCTCTCTCTCGGAGGCACTGTTGAATATCTTTTAAGAACTGCGCCTCCTTAGACAGTTCCTGTCCCATTTTGAGTTAAGAGAACGTCCGAATGGACCTACCCGTTAGCCGTCCGCTTTCGTCGTCACCGATCGGGCGGCTCTCGAGCTGATAGCCCGATGAATCCTGCGCAGCTGCGGCTACTTTCTCTTCTAGGTAGGCGGGCTACGATCCTCGAGCCCCACGTTGGGCGCCAGTTGTCCTCGCCAGCGAGGGCTTCTTAAGACGTGGGAGACCTCGGGGGAGCCGCGACTACCTATGAAATGGGATGAGACAAAATGACACGGAGAGCCTGCAGTTTTTTGTCAAGCTCTACTTTATTAACAGAAAAGGCAAGGAATATATAGCATTTGAAGGGGCGTGGTAGGGAGTAGCTTTTTCTGGTTGGTTGCCCATTATGATAATGAGGTAGCTTCCAAAGTCCAATCACACACCGAGTTGTGCACATGCTCAGTAGTCTTTGACGTAAGCAACGGACCTGGTTGAGGACTTAGCGGGAAGCTGTGGCGGGAAACTGACCAAGAAGAAGTAAACAACAAGATGGAGTCCTTTTGTTCTTGTGTCACATGGTTCCTAACATCTATTGCTAAATGAGTTAACTTTCTTGTTCTTGTGCTCTAGCAGAAAGGAGGGGGGAGGAGGAGAAAGGAAAGGTGAGTACAGGTTTGTGGTTAGTATAGAAGGTGGAGGAGCTCTCACAACATGGTATCATAAATGACAACAGCCCCTGACACCACGCACATGAAATAACAATGTTCAGAGAGTGAACACCATGTATGCAGAGCCAGGATCACTGAGACAAGGGACACAAACAGGAGGCACAGTCCAAGTCACAGTGCAGGCCCTGCCAGTTTGGCTTAGTGGAGAACACACAAAACTGAGTCCAGGAGGACAATCTGGGTAGAATTCATAACATAGCACCTTAGAAAGGAGGGAGCTCCACAGAGAGAGCTCCTCAGATTTGTAGACATTCATATACTCCCCTCAAATCCTCAGTTGTGTGCACGAGAGGAAACTACCTGCGGCAAGGGGACAAACCACCAAAAAGCAGGAGACTGGGAATAGTGTGTGCACCAGCCAGAGTGGAAATATTTTAAAAATCTGAGTAAAATTCTCAGTAGAATATTGTCTTAATAGTGGGACTGCATGAGCTCTAGAAAAAAGGCTGTCTTGATTCTCCCTATGAGAACCTTAAAAACAAGCCTTGGAAAAAAACCACTTGTTATAAGTAACTGCATTCCAGGAGAAAGTACAACACTATTTAAAGAAACACAACATCATTCACAAAAGTCAATAATGACCAATGTCCAATCAAGATTTACCAGGCATACCCACGGCTAACATCATACACAACAGTGAAAAGCTGAAAGCTTTTCCTCTAAGATCAGGAGTATGCCAAAGATGTCTACTCTCCCCATTTCTATCCAACAAATTACTGGCAGTCTTCACCAAAGCAATTAGGCAAGAAAAAGAAATAAAAGGCACCCAAATCAGAAAGGAAGAAGTAAATTTTCTGTTTGCTGATGTTGTATATAGAAATCCTAACAATTCTACACACAAAAAAAGCTGTTAGAACTAAAAAATAAACTGAGTAAAGCTGTAGTATACAAAATCAGTATATGCAAATCAGCTGTATTTTTATACACTAACAAGGAACTTTCTGAAAAAGAAATGAAAACAGTCCCATTTAAAATATCATCAAAAAGAATAAAATACTTAGGAATAAATGTAATTAATATAGTGAAAGATCTACACACTGGAAACTATAAAATACTGATGAAAGAAATTGAAGCTAACACAAATAAATGGAAAAATATCCATGTTCATGTACTGGAAAATTAATATTGCTAACTACCCAGAGTGATACACAAATTCAATGCAAACCCTATCAAAATTCCAATGGCATTTTCCCAAGAAATACAAAAAACAATCCTAAAATTTCTATGGAACCACAAAAGACACTAAATAGCTAAAGCAATCTTGAGCAAAGAAACAAATTTAGAGGTATCATCCAGAATATGATTTCAACATATATTATAAAGCTATATAGTAATCAAAACAGTATGGTACTGTCATAAAAAAGGACACATAGATCAATGAAACAGAGTAAAAAGCGCATAAATAAACT
>JAVSCE010012066.1:0-82009 GCA_032199065.1 Smutsia gigantea | reverse complement strand
AAGACAGCCTTCAGAAGATTCTTGTATATATGGAACTCTGTATGACAGAGGGCAAGACAGATCAGTGGGCAAAGGAGAGACTATTCAAATAGGTTATCTATATAAGAAAATTTGGATCCCTACTTTGAACCATGCACAAAATTTAATTCCAAATGGATTAAAGATTTAAAGGTTAAAAGGCAAAGCTTTTAGAAGAAAACATAAATACCTCTCTGCCTTGGGGTAGGGAAGGATTTTTTAAGGTATATGAAAGAGCTATCCACAAAGGAAAAGACTGATAAATTGGACAGCACTGAAATTAAAACTTAAATTCATCACAAGATATCTTAAATGAAAAATAAATCAGAGAAACACGTAACTGAAAAGGCCTAGTAAGCAGATAATATATAGAATTTAAAATACTAAAAGACAAATAACCCCACAAAACTAAAAGAAGCAAAATACACAAAGAGCTATGTCACAGCAGATGAAGTATGTATGGCCAATAATGAAGGTTATCTACTTGACCTCACTGACAATCAAGAAATATAAATCAAGATCATGAGATACCATTTGTAGCCATTATGTTCTACTGTGTAACAACTTAGCCCCAAAACTTAGTGATTAAAAAAAATCATTTAATATTCCTCATGATTCTCTAAGTTAGGTTGGATAGTTCTGGTCTGGACGAGCTTGGCTCTTGAGTTAGGCAGGTCGCAGTTGGGATACCCTATCTTTACTCCACATGGTCCCTTATGTCCCAGTAGGTTAGCCTGGGCTTTTTTCCCATGGTAGGCTCAAGGCTCGAGAGAGCAGCAAGAGAAGATAGGCCCCAATGTGCAAGAGTTTCTCAACCCTCTTGCCTGTGTCACATTTGCTAATGTTCCCATGGCCAAAGCAAGTCACAGAACCACATACAGAGTCATGGGGAGGAGTAACAGACTTTAGAAGTAAAATCATATTGCAGAGGATATGCACACAATGATGGGAAGAATTTGTGACCATTCTTCAACCCAACACTCAATTTTATAATCCACCACACCATTCTTGTGTCTTAAAAATTAGGAAAGATGACAGTAGCAAAGTCTGGGAAATAGCTTGTCAAGTTGAATATTGGCATACGCTATGCAATTCTGTACCTAGGTGTACAGGCAAAAGAACCTCTTGCACACATGAGGAGCTGATATGTGCAATGCTTTTAACAACACTGGTCTTAACAGCAAAAGCTATAAACAACTCAAATGTCCACTTTTAGGAGAGCAAGTAAACTGGGTACAGTTACTCAATGAGGTATCATACAGTATTGAAAATGACTTATCAGATAGTGATAAGGGCTACAGCGAAAAATAAAGAAATTTGGTTTGTGTGCATATGTATGTGTTTATGGGCAATTTTTTTGTTAGTATTTAAAGTTCACCAGAAAAATGTGTAACATTTGGAGAAAGCTGAGGTTAAGTTTGAAAAGTAGATAGAGATTAGGCCAGCACAGGAGCACTGTTACCAGCATTGCCTGTGGAAGATTCAGAAGGCAATAAGACACCAGAAGAATCAAGTACTTTTACTAGGAAATCCCTGGATTTGATGCTCTGAGTTATGCTCACACATACCCTACAGCTGTGTGCCCCTAACTTGTACTAAAATAAATTATTTCTATTCCTCCAATACCACTGTCTGCACTTTTTAACAGGGTAGACAGAGCTTTCTCTGAGAATTTGAGATTAGAAAAGGCCATGAAAAAATATGCAGAAGAGGTGCTCACTTCGACAGCACATATACTAAAATTGGAACGATACAGAGAAGATTAGCATGGCCTCTGTGCAAGGATGATACGCAAATTCGTGAAGTATTCCATATAAAAAAAATGCAGAAGAGCCCTGTAGGGGAAGAGAAAAAGAAGTGCAAAGACTTTGAGGTGGCTGTCTACCTGGCTTGTTTCACAAGCCAATTTACTGATAAATATAAATTCACATATTTTAATTTCTGAAAATAAGAGTTTTGCAGATACAGAGCTCCTAGAGATATATCTATGAGGAATAAAAATCAAAGAAAATTCTTCTGTCCCATAGTAGTAGTACTAAATCTTCTATAAATAGATCTTAAAAACTTATAAAAGAAGAACCTTGTATTGCTTGATTAAATGCTTTTCAGAATGTGGAGACCTGAAATTCTCAGGAAGGAACCAGACTCAACAATGAGGGGAGAAGAGGCTAATTTAGATCAATCTACTCAACTTTACTGACTTTATTGTGTCCTTATCTAGATCACAGAACAGCATCTGACAGAGCTGACTAGGTCTTAAAAGAATTCTATTCAGAATTCAGAATTTACTTATTCAAGTAAAACCTTTCACATGCTTTAAAATATGTATACATACAAAAAAGTGAAAAATCTTGCTCTCTTCTGCCCCACACCTATTAATCTTCCTGCTAAATGTGTGCACATTTACTTAAAAGTTTTGTATATCTGATCATTCTTTCTTCAAATACTCCTTAGTCAACTTTGCTCTCTTAGCTCTATAAAAAGAGAGGACCTGGGACCTCTCTTCTTCCCTGTCTCCCCAAGTGACTTCTAGGTTCCAGTTTAAAATACTAGCCTGAATTTGAATTTCTGGTCCTGATCTAGATAGTCCAAGTGAGAGGTGACGTGGACCAGAGTGGTGGCAGAACAGAGCGCAGTGGGCGGATTCTAAATATACCTCATAGCACCACCTGGGTGATTCCTAAGCACCTCAAACTTAACATGTCCTTTTTTTCCCCATCCTTATCCCCCTTCTTGTAATAAACCTGAGCCTCCCCAAACCTTCCTTCTCCCAGTACTTGGCACAGCCATCCACCCAGTTACTAAATCCAGAAGCACAGTCATCCTTGAGTCTTCTCATTTCCTTATTCCTCATATCAAATCCAGGAACGAGTTCTCTTCCAAGTATATTTAGTATCCGCCCACTGCGTTCTGTTCTGCCATCACTCTGGTCCACGTCACCTCTCACTTGGACTACAGCAATGGACTCCTAACTTCTCTCTCCATTTCTATTCTTGTCTCCTTCAAGTCATCCTTCACATATGAGCAAGACTGAACTTTTTTTTAAATTAAAGTATCGTTGGTGTACAATATTATGAAGGTTTCACATGAACAAGACTGTGGTTTCAACATTCACCCATATTATCAAGTCCTCACCCCTCCTATTGCAGTCACTGTCTATCAGCGCAGTAAGATGTTGTAGAGTCACTACTTGTCTTCTCCATGCTGTACTGCTTTCCCCATGACCTACCTATATTGTGATTGTGAATTACAGTGCCCCTTAATCCCCTTCTCCCTCCCTCCCTACCCACTCTCCCCAACCCCTCCCCTTTGATAACTACTAGTCCTTTCTCAGAGTCTGTGAGTCAGCTGCTATTTTGTTCCTTAGTTTTTGCTTTGTTTTTATAAAAGTAAACTTATAAATCACATTACTACTCTACTTCAAACTGTTGAACAACTTCCTATTGAACTCAAAATCAAATCCAAAATCATTTTCATGGTCTGCAAAACTCTACAGACCTGGACCATAAGTTGTTTTCTACCTCATCTCATGTCGCTATATTCCAGGTGTACTGTGTTAGAATCTCAAACAGGTACATATCCATATTAACTCTCTCTCAGACTCTTGTTTCCTTCATAACATTTATTGTACTGTGTTTATTTTTTCATTTATGTATTTATTTTTTTCTCTATCAGGCTCCCAAACTAAAATACATTTGTCTTTGTTTCCCACAGTTTTCCCCAGAATCTTGTAAAAGGCCTAGGACACAAGATGTTTGTTCACTGGATGAATGAACGTATCATTGCAAAATGATCCTCCCATGCAAAGAAAGTGCCATAAGACATCATTAATATCAAATTCCCAAATTTCATTTCTCAATATCTGTGTTACAGCTTACACAGATAATGTAAACAGTTAACAATACTAAAAAGGTTCAGAGAATGACCTACAATTGGTTAGGAATCGTACAAATGCTGTAAAATATTCATGAAATGAAATACATATACATATTTACTGAAATTTCATTAATAATGAACAATGATCAACTAAGAAGCAACATAAAAACATGCTTTCAAAAGACAGTTGGGAGAGTTTTTAGCCAGCTGCTCAGTAGGCCATGTGATGCTAATGATGACAACACTCATGGTTAACTATGCCAGGCACTGTTCTAAATGCTTTACTTAAATCTACTATTTTAGCCCTAACAATAAACATACTGACTTCATTGTCTAGAAGGAAACTGAGATAGAAAGAGGTTAAGTAACTAGCCCAAGGGATGCACAGTAGTAGAGCTGGAATTTGAACAAGGCAATCTAGTTTCTTAGCCCTGGCTCTTAACACTATCCACCTACTCCTTCCAGAAAAATCCACGAAGACCAACGTTATTATTAATAAAGAACTTCAAGAACAAGAGAAAACATCACACCAAACTACTGAAAAGTAGTTTTGGATTTCCGAAATACTAACAAACTCTTCAGCAATTATAGTTAGACCAGGAAGGATAGGATTACTTAATCAGTTGCCCTTGCTTAATTTAAAAATGCCTTCAGCTTTAAGAGTCATCTTTTATCTGACACAGAAAAGTATCTCGCTTAAATCCCAAAACCTTCAAGAAGCATATTTTAGATGAGCTTTCCCTAAGGTTTACATAATACATAATATTAGATTAGCACACTCTATACAAAGTTGCTTTACCAAACAAAATAGTTTCTTCAAGCAATATGCTCTTTAAAAATTTATCCCCCAAAATATTTGCAAGTCTTTGTGAAAGCAGATTATCAACTAACACAGTAACAAACAAGTTATTATTCTATTCATCCAGTTTATTTCTGAGGTTAGTCAGGATTCTCTAATCTAGAGTTTATTTCCATGCAGAAGAAACACCAACAAAAAGCACTTGGGCAAAACAGCTGTGATAATAAGTGCCTGGTACTATAATCTCCAAAAAAGGGGAGACTAAACAGGTTTTGTGAAATCAATGGCTGCAAGAGGATTTCCAACAAGAGAAAGAATGAACTATTGTGCAGTGGCTTTTACCCAAAATGAAATAATTAGAGAAATGACTCTAGATTAATAGATAACATAATAGAATATTAAAATTGCCATCAGTTTGTGGAAATTCTGTTAGAAGAAGCAAAGAAATACAGCTTCCTCCTACTCGTTAGCAACATTCACTCAATAAAGACGTGTGTTACAAAGATCTTGTGTTCCACTTGCTAGAAAGAAGATACCTCGATACCTGATAGCAATGAAGAATGAACTCAGAATAACTGTTCTGAAGAACAGAACTAATTATTTTTTCTTCCCTATTTCTTTTCACTGCAAATCTTGCCAAGCATAGTGTTTTTGTTTTCCTAGAATTTGCAAGACTGAATCAGCTAAAATGGGGAAAAAATGTACACACACATATAGATCCCTTTAACAAAATAAGACCTGGTTTTCATGCAAATCAGGAAATACTACCAAATCATATAAAGATGCATGGAGACAACCTTAGCAGAACAGAAAGTACACTTGGGACCTCATTTCCAGTTCAGATTCCGCCACAACCTAAGCCATATGACCTTAAGCAAGCCAATTACTAATTGTTTCTGGGCCCCAATCTTCTCCTCTGTTAAATGAGAAGAATCTAACAAAGAATATGTTCACAGAGGTTGCTTCTGCTTCTAAATACTGCATTCAGTAGGTTTCACTGAAATGATAGTCTCATACTTAAGTAAGACTACTTCTAACCTATAGTTAACTATGTGAGCACCAAAAATTTCAGCTTCTTCTGCACTTGGAAATTCTTAAGTGCCAATATGTGATGAACAAGAAAGTTCATATTTAAACTCCCAAATGCAGAACTATGCTCATTCTCCAGTCACCTACTTATTAACCAAGGTGACTAATTCAGTGGATCACAGTTTCAAACTACTCTTGGCTAGCTTTTATTGAGTTCAAAAGTAGGACAAAGATCATTTCAGAGAAGTGTGTGATAATACTTTCAGATAAATAACACAATATAAAACATCACATTTTGAAACAAAGCAAAGTAACAGTGTTCTGCACTAATACATTTCCAGTTGTCCAGAGTAAAATGACAAATCACCACCTTTTCATTTCTACGGTGATTTCACATTCACTATATCAATTACTGTGGCCCTCCTACGAAGTAGAGTAGTACTTTTTCTAACACAACCCAGACCAGCTCAGAGAATTAGGTAATCTACCAATCTTCACTCAAGAAGTATTGGAGCCCAGACTTCAATCCAGGTCGTCTGATTTAAATCTTCAAAATCCTTAAGAGTGGAAATTCAAGCCAGAGGCCAGAAGAAGTTGGAAAAGTGAGAAAATTTGGATAATCAGTCCCTGGATAACTGAACTGAACAAAAAGAATGTAAGATCAGGTTTGGTAGTTTAAAGTCAATAAGCCAATTTCCCAGATGTAAAAACTAATGATAACACCTAATTTGTATAATTTTATATCTCAAAAACCTTGTCACCTTGTATCAGAGACAAGTATGAAAATTTTTCTAACTCAAAAGTAAGAACAGTATATAAACTAAACAACAATCAGATTACATTACAGCAGCTAAAAGTAAACTGCTAACAGACTGACAAACTTGGTTATTCTGGAAAGTCAGCCACAGGAATTAAACTCTATTAATGAAGTAGGAAAGGGGGAAAAAACCTGTTATTTTAAAATAATATAAGCAAAGCAGTAAAATAGAAAATATTTCTCCTGTAAAGTCATTTCACACTTACACATATTGGCCACATTTATCTGGGTGCCACCATCTCTCTTTTCAAACATAATCTAGAATGCATAAAATGTTGCCTCATACACAGTAGTTTCTTACTATCACCATTCATGCTAAGAACACACAACTAAATCAGAGCTGATGATAATACAATTAAGAGGTAGTAGTCGGAATATTAAATTCTCCATCATTACAATACTGGAAGTACTTATACAAGCTTTTCCGAAGGGTTCAGCACAACGTGACTACAAAGTTTCTGACAAGCCCCAAAGGAGAACTGAAAGATATTAAAGTTAGGAAAGGAGCTTCGTTCCAAGATAGGTAAACCGTTCCAGGGTCTACATATTACGAAAATTTTGCACGGATTTGCAGGACAACAAAAGATAATAGTAATACCTACTGGAGGTCATTAAGTAATCCTAGCAGTGTGACACAGAGCCATTTATAGCTTCTTGGAATTTTAGAGTTTAGCCGACCTTCATGTTTCACTTTAAGTACTTTCGCTGTAATGTAATACAGGGGGAACGGTCAGGGGTTTAGAAAAGGCAGAGAACCTTGTTCTACGCGGAAATAGTGGGAGATACGTGAAGGTCCTCTACAAGACATCTACGGACCAAAGGCTTCGTTCGAAGCGTTGGCCACCAACTCTCTAGCTGGCACTGGCACGCCTGAATTTTGTTTAGAAGCGGATTCATTAGCATCATGCGCTAGCCGTTGGGGAGGGCAAGAACCCAAACTGACAGATCCTAAGAAACAGCTTGGTCATCAGCAGGGACGACCTGCATTTACTCTAAGGTCCTCGGTATCCGGGGAGGAAGTGAAGGGAGATAGGTACTCCTAGAAGCTTAGGAGGGCTTCCAGGTCTGCGGCGATGAGAGCAAATGGTTGGGAGTCCAGAGTATGGGTTCAGCTAACCGGTGGCCAACCATGGGAAGGTGTCCCAAATAATATGACTGTCGCCAGACTGAGACATCCAGAGTCACCAGAGCCCTAAAAAACTGCTTCAAGTCGAAATCACAGTGCCCCAGATTCGCACGGAAGAAGCCAAGCTCTGAGGATGGTCTCCGGCTTCCGTCCCCAATTTCCCGCGCTTACTTACCTACGCTCTGACCCTGGCTTCTCGGGATCTCAGGACGCTGAAAGCGGCTCTTGACTGTCTCTCACAAACGCCGCGGAGCTCCGGCCAGCCGGAACTCACTCGCGTCACTTCCGGTCCGCTTACCCCCGGGAGACGGCCTCCAAAAGAGAAACGTTCCTCCTCCTTTCAGCTACCCGGGCTGAGCGTCGCGGGATTTCGGAAGGAGTCCCGATTCCGGACCTGTGGGCGGGGCAAGAAGAAGAATGACTGGTTTCTCAGGTTTTCTTGATCCGGAAATTGTTGTCAAGGAAGCCCGGAAGAGGTAACTCAAGCGCTACAAGCGTGCTCACTACCCACGAGAGAAGACGCGGAGGAACAAGTGAGGCGGTGGAAAGGTACACTAGGTAAGTCGGTCTCTCACGGGGCAAAGGAGGGGGTTGTCAGTCTCCATTCTCTCTACATTTGGAATACTTCTTCCCATCTCGTTCCACTCTTAACCGCCTCCCCCACTCCTACTCTGTTATCTTCTTCGTAAACTCTTCCGTCCAGTGGTCGCTGGGGTCACTCCCTGTTCTGCCAGTCGTCCTTTGGAAGAAGACACCAAGCTGCTTGAGGGGGAAGGACGCATAATATCTAGTTGCCAGGCAAAGCCTCCATTCGGGCAGCATCGATGCGCTCGCTCCGAATATGAGAAAACACCGAGCAGGCCTCACATCCCGCTGAGTATTTATTGAATACCCACAACATACCAAGTTGTTGAGTCCTACGAGGAAAGAAAAGGTTTCTACTAATATGATCGAAATTTTTATCCCTCTGTGTCACACAGACATAATGTCTAGAGAGGCATTTGATCCTCTAACATTATGCCCCAGGCACTGTACTAGACGCTGAGAATATGATTTACAGTAGTTGTGTGTAAATGCTTACAGCAGCTCTGAAGAGTAAGTAATTAAGACTAGGGGATGGCAAAGACTTCAGAGACAGGTGAAGAGAATATTTTTGTTTGTGTGTTTAAGTCGAGAAACAAAATAATTTCGAGGAGAGATTGCTGCTTGTAAGCACCTGGTAAATTGGTGTGGTGAATAGTAGAGTGGAGCAGGAGACTAGGTTGGGAGGATAAAGTAGGTTATAGCCAAATTGTGTAATGCTTTGAATTTGTGCTAAGTATTTACGTTTTATTCTCTAGGTTTTTATACCGTCGTTTTTTAGTAGGGATTACGCTTGTGTTTTGGAAGTATAATTATAATTGTAGATGGACTAGGATGAACTAGAGCATAAGTGAAGCAAATGTGAAAAGATTCGCAGTAGGGAAGCTTGTTTTGGAGGTTTTTGGCCAAGAGATAATTAGGGCATTGGTAATAGAGATAAGGAGATAGGTTTAAGACAGATGAATTCAGCAAGGCTTGGTGACTGAATGTGGTAGGACAGGAGAGCAAGTCCAGGGTTACTCAGAAATCAAGAATACAGAAAAAGGAAGTTTGAGAGGGAAAGCAGGGTACTGAGTTCAGTTTAGGACACCGTTCAGAGTATTTTGTAGACATTTAAGTGGTGAAATCTAGCAGAAGCTGGAATTTCAAGTTTGGAGCCCAGGAAAGGGTTTAGGAGTCTTCAGCACATGATGTTTGGGGAATAAATGAGATTGTTCATCTGACAAACTATTTATTCTGTCTCCTCCTACTAGAATGTTACCTCCATGAAGAGTGGGACATGGTTTTGTTCAGTGCCAGGGTGCAGAACAGTGCCTGATGCACAGTCGGTTCTCAGTAAATATTGTTTGATTGACTGGGACAATCTTGATTGTCCAATAGAACATTCTGCAGTCATTGGAACGTTCTGTATCTTGCTGTCTGATAGAATAGCCACTAGTCACTTTGAAGTTGTAGAGCTTTTGAATACTTGAAATGTGGCTAAGTGCAAACTGAAGAGCTGAATTTTTATTTAGTTTTATTATAAGTTTAAATAACTGTGTTTGGCAAATGGCTGCTATATTGGACAGTGTTTGTATAGACTGGAAGAGGGCCAAATGTGTAAGTTTGGGTAAAACTTACATCAGGGCAAACAGCAGACAGAGCCAGAGAAGGAGACTGGAAAAAAGCAATTAAAAGGGTAGGATGATAGTGGGGTAAAAGTTGAAGAATTCAAAGAAGGAAAGTTTAAAGAAAAGTTATCAGTGAGTGGTACAGAAAACTCAAGTTGAGTCCTAAAAGAAGGGAACTACATTTGGCAATGAACAAGTGTCTGATTCCTTAGCAATTTCAGTCAAGTGGGGAAGGGAGGCAGGTAATTGAAGTGTAGAGGTAAAGGGAAAACGAAAGTGAGGTATTGGTTTAAGAGTCAAAGAGGATTTGGAAAGGTTTATTTTTTAGGTTGGAAAAGGCCAAGGGGCAGTAGCCAGTGGAGAAGCATGAAGCACTGTCAGTACAGTCCCGTCACCATCTTTGGCCCACCAGTGAGAGAGGACTGAAGCTAGGTGCTGTGCTGACAGCTTACCATATGTCACCCTCTTACCTCTAGCCACTCCACGTCACTCTTCTGTGGTCCCTAAATGTTAATTTCCTCAGGATTCTGTTTTAGCCCTTTCTTGACGCTATACTTTCTCCAGTGGCCTCATCCACTTTCATCACTTCAGTAACCTAGTTATGTTTCTAAAACATATAGGTCTTTTAAATCTGTATTTCTAGTCTAGCCTTTTCCTCTGACCTCTAAAATGATATATCCTTTTTCTTTTTGGCTGGACATGTCTAATCAGGATGCTTTTTAGTCAAAACAAATGTAATATATTCGAAACTGATTTCAGTATCTTCTACTTTGAGACCTGCTATTTCATCAGAATTCTCTTCAGTAAATAGTACCTCTGTTCTCCATTTGTTCAAATATAGGTGTCATTCTAAACCTCTCTTTCCCTTTCTCTTATCATCAGATTTTCAGTGAGCCACCACATTATACACGTGCCCTGCCCACATCTTTCCTTTCGCATTGCCTTTACGCTTGTCTGAGTGACAGCCATCTCTTCTAGACTATTGGGAAAGGCCAAATAGAGTATTCTGGAATCACACTACCACTTAATAGCTGTATGAACTTGGACAAGCTACTTATATTCTACATACCTTGATTTCTACCTCTGAAAAATGGGGATAATAATTATATATTTACTTTAAAGGACTGTTGGGAGCATTAAAGGAGATAATTCATGTAAGTATTTAGCTAGTGTGTAATATATAGCAAAATACTTAGCAATTATTAGCTATTACTATCATTACATTATAGTAGCAGCCTCCTAACTGATCCTCTGTATCTATTCTTGCCAACTTCTAATTCATTCTTTACAGTGAAGCCCTAGGTGATGTTTTAGAGAACCAAAATCATTTCCCTGCAGCAGCTTCCCATTTTTCTTGGGGTAAATTCCAAACTGCTTAACATGGCTTATAAGGCTTTCTGTGACTGGCACCTGCCCTTCTTTCTCCATTTATTCTCTGCCGCTCTTCCCCTCCACCTTTCATCTATCTGGACCACGTGGGTCAATTGACATCACCATATTTCTCTCCTCTGGCTTTCGCAGTTGGTGTTCTTTCTGCCTGGAAACCATCTTTCCTCCTTTCATTTTACTCATTCTTTGTTGAATTTAAATATCATTCCTCAAGGAGGCCCTCCCTAACCTCCTAAGCTGAGCTTCTGTAGGCTCATAAAACCTTTTCGTAAATTTACCACCCTTGTAATTATTTATCTGTGTCCTCCACTTACCCATGAACAATTTGCAATGGCCTGTTTTGTTAATCACTATATTCTCAGCCTAACAAAGTATGTGCCTGGCACATAGGAAGCCAGCAAACATTTGTGTTTTTGAACTTAATTTCTCTTGGCCTCAACCTCTTCATTTCAATATAGAAAGTGTTAACTTCTCACTGTCATGTAGATCAGGTGACAAAATACATTCAAATAATCGTTGAAATTGAGCTATGAAAACATGAAGATTTATTTTAATAAAATGAAGGAAATATAAAATTAGGATCAGGCCACCTTCAAACCACTACTGGAGTGTAAACTCCGTGAGAGAAGGGACTTCTGCTTTGTGCACTCCTGTATCCGTTAGGCCCTACAGCAGGACCAGTCAGTGTTTGTGGAAGGAAGAGAATATATCAAAGAAGTAAAAGAATTGAGAATGCAGATGATCTTACTGATATTTCTGACTATACTGCCGGTACCTATTCCTGTGGCTATACTCTACACTTTGTATCACTTTATCATGTCCCGTTTCCAAAATCAAAACCCCAGGCATCTCAGTCCCCTGCCTTCCCAGCTTACTTCCATCATATCTGTTCTTTAATGGCCTTCTCCATCACCTTCCTGGCCTTAAATCATTCTCTAAGAATATGGATTTCACGGGCTATCATTTCACTTTCCTTGCCCTCACCCTTAAGTTCCCTTGCAAGATGTGTCTTGGCTCTTACACTTTAGCAAAATTCAAAACCTGGACAAATCCAGCTATCCAGGTAGTAGGGGAGGATGAAGGAAGAAAGCAGGTACAGCAGATTAGTTTGTATGTTTGGAGGCAGTGATTAGGAGGTTTTAGTCTTTTGGCCTCTATTTATGAATTCATCTCTTCTCCTGTATTTGTCCTTACTCTCAGGCTGCTAGGTACTGCTGGAGAAAATCACAACTGGTCACTATGGTACCACTGTACAATCACCATTATTAATCTTAACCATGTTTTCAACATTCCTCTGCAATACTGCTGTGTTGGGCTGCAAGTTGTTTTCCAGTCTTCCTCTTCCCAACTCCACCTGATTTTTACAGCCTCCTTCCCGCCAAGGAACAGCTTCCTGCTCCTTATCGCAGACCTCCAGCATCTAAGTGTCACATTGAGAAAAATGCCCCTTCTTTACAAGACCAAATCCCTTCTAAGGACTTTTAAGTGCCCTCCATCCTACTTCTTTATACTGTTAATTATTTTTTTTTTTGGTATCATTAATCTACAATTACTTGTACATTACTAAACTCCCCACTTCATCAGGTCTCCCCCACCTACCCCATTACAGTCACAGTCCATCAGTGTAGTGAGATGCTATAGAATCACTACTTGAGTTGTACAGCCCTCCCCGTGCCCCCCCAACATTAGGTGTGCTAATCATAGTGCCCCTTTTTCCCCCTTGTCCCTCCCTTCCCGCCCATCCTCCCCAGTCCCTTTCCCTTTGGTAACTGTTAGTCCGTTCTTGGGTTCTGTAAGTCTGCTGCTGTTCTGTTCTTTCAGTTTTTTCTTTGCTCTTATGCTCCACATATGAGTGAAATCATTTGATATTTGTCTTTTTTGGCTTGGCTTATTTCACTGAGCATAATACCCTCTAGCTCCGTCCATGTTCTTGCAAATGGTAGGATTTGTTTTCTTCTTATGGCTGAATAATATTCCATTGTGTATATGTACCACATCTTCTTTATCCATTCATCTACTGATGGACACTTAGGTTGCTTCCATTTCTTGGCTATTGTAAATAGTGCTGCCATAAACATAGGGGTGCATCTGTCTTTTTCAAACTGGGCTGCTGCATTCTTAGGGTAAATTCCTAGGAGTGGAATCCTGGGTTAAATGGTATTTCTATTTTGAGTTTTTTGAGGAACCTCCATACTGCTTTCCACAATGGTTGAACTAATTTGCATTCCCACCAGCAGTGTAGGAGGGTTCTCCTTTCTCCACATCCTCACCAACATTTGTTGTTTGTGTTTGGATATTGGCTATCCTTACTGGTGTTAGGTGATATCTCATTGTGGTTTTAATTTGCATTTCTCTGGTGATTAGTGATGTGGAGCATCTTTTCATGTGCCTGTTGGCCATCTGAATTTCTTCTTTGGAGAAGTGTCTATTCATATCCTCTGCCCATTTCTTAATTGGATTATTTGCTTTTTGTTTGTTGAGGTGTGTGAGTTCTTTATATATTTTGGGTGTCAACCTCATATCGGATATGTCATTTATGAATATATTCTCCCATACTATAGGATGTCTTTTTGTCCTACTGATGCTGTCCTTTGCTGTACAGAAGCTTTTCAGCTTGATATAGTCCCACTTGTTCATTTTTGGTTTTGTTTCCCTTGCTCAGGGAGATATGTTCATGAAGAAGTTGCTCATGTTTATGTCCAAGAGATTTTTGCCTATGTTTTTTTCTAAGAGTTTTATGGTTTCATGACTTACATTCAGGTCTTTGATCCATTTTGAGTTTACTTTTGTGTATGGGGTTAGACAGTAGTCCAGTTTCATTCTCTTACATGTAGCTGTCCAGTTTTGCCAACACCAGCTGCTGAGGAGGCTGTCATCTCCTCATTGTATATCCAAAGCTCCTTTATCATATTTTAATTGACTGTATATGTTTAGGTTAATGTCTGGATTTTCTGTTCTGTTCAACTGGTCTGTGGGTCTGTTCTTGTGCCAATACCAAATTGTCTTGATTACTGTGGCTTTGTAGTAGAGCTTGAAGTCAGGGAGTGTAATTCCCCCTGTTTTATTCTTCCTTCTCAGGATTGCTTTGGCTATTCGGGGTCTTTGGTGGTTCCATATGAATTTTAGAACTATTTGTTCCAGTTCATTGAAGAATGCTGTTGGTATTTTGATATGGATTGCATTGAATCTGTAGATTGCTTTAGGTAGTATAGCCATTTTGACAATATTTATTGTTCGTAGCCAAGAACATGGGGTGAATTCCTATTTGTTAGTGTCCTCTTTAATTTCTCTTAGGAGTGTCTTGTAGTTTTCAGGGTATAGGTCTTTCACTTCCTCCGTTAGTTTATTCCTAGGTATTTTATTCTTTTTGATGCAATTGTGAATGGAATTGTTTTCCTGATTTTTCTTTCTCTTAGCTCATCGTTAGTGTATAGGAAAACAGCAGATTTCTGTGTGTTAATTTTCTATCCTACAACTTTGCTGAATTCAGATATTAGTTCTAGTAGTTTTGGAGTAAAGTCTTCAGGGTTTTTTATGTACAATATCATGTCATCTGCAAATAGTGACAATTTGACGTCTTCTTAACCAATCTGGATGCCTTGTATTTCTTTGTTTTGTCTGATTGCCGTGGCTAGGACCTCCAGTACTATGTTGAGTAACAGTGGGGAGAGTCAGCATCCCTGTCTTGTTCCCGATGTTAGATGAAAAGCTTTCAGCTTTTCGTTATTAAGTATGATGTTGGCTGTGGGTCTGTCATATGGCCTTTATTATGTTGAGGTACTTGCCCTCTATACCCATTTTGTTGAGAGAGTTTTTATCATGAATGGATGTTGAATTTGGTCAAATGCTTTTTCAGTGTCTATGGAAATGATCATGTGGTTTTTGTTTTTCTTTTTGTTGATGTGGTAGATGATGTTGATGGATTTTCGAATGTTGTACCATCCTTGCATCCCTGACATGAATCCCACTTGATCATGGTGTATGATCCTCTTGATGTATTTTTTAATTTGGTTTGCTAATATTTTGTTGAGTATTTTTGCATCTGTGTGCATCAAGGATATTGGTCTGTAATTTTCTTTTTTGGTGAGGTCTTTGCCTGGTTTTGGTATTAGAGTGATGCTGGCTTCATAGAATGAGTTTGGAAGTATTCCCTCCTCTTCTATTTTTGGAAAAATATAAGGAGAATGCGTATTATTTCTTCTCTATATGTCTGGTAAATTTCAGAGGTGAATCCATCTGTCCCGGGGGTTTTGTTCTCAGGTAGTTTTTTGATTACCGATTCAGTTTCGTCGCTGGTAATTGGTGTTTTTTGCTTTTCTGTTTCTTGCTTGGTCAGTCTTGGAAGGTTGTATTTTTCTAAAAGTTGTCCATTTCCTCTATGTATTCCAGCTTGTTAGCATACAGATTTTCATAGTATTCTCTTATAATTCTTTGTATTTCTGTGGGGTCCGTTGTGGTTTTTTCTTTTCTCATTTCTGATTCTGTTTATGTGTGTAGATTGTCTTTTTCTCTTAATAAGTCTGGCTAGGGGTTTATCTATTTTATTTTTTCAAAGAACCAGCTCCTGCTTTCATTGATTTTTTTCTATTGTTTTATTCTTCTCAATTTTATTTATTTCTGCTTTTATCTTTATTATGTCCCTCCTTCTGGTCACTTTGGGCCTCATTTGTTCTTTTTCCAATTTCAGTAATTGTGACTTTAGACTATTCAATTGGGATTGTTCTTCCTTCTTTTAATAGGCCTGGATGGCAATATACTTTCCTCTTAGAAATGCCTTTGCTGCGTCCCACTGAAGTTGGGGCTTTGTGTTGTTGTTGTCATTTGTCTCCATATATTGCTTGATCTCTGTTTTAATTTGCTTGTTTATCCATTGATTATTTAGGAGCATGTTGTTATGCCTCCATGTGTTTGTGAGCCTTTTTGTTTTCTTTGTACAATTTATTTCTAGTTTTATATCTTTGTGATCTGAGAAGTTGGTTGGTAGAATTTCAATATTTTTGAATTTACTGAGGTTCTTTTTGTGGCCTAGTATGTGGTCTATTCTGGAAAATGTTCCATGTGCACTTGAGAAGAATGTGTATCCTGCTGTTTTTGGGTGTGGAGTTCTGTAGATATCTGTTAGGTCTATCTGTTCTAGTGTGTTGTTCAGTGCCTCTGTGTCTTTATTTTCTGTCTGGTTGATCTCTCCTTTGGAGTGAGTGGTGTGTTGAAATCTCCTAAAATGAATGCATTGCTCTCTATTTCCTCCTTTAATTCTGTTAGTATTTGTTTCACATATGTCGGTGCTCCTGTGTGGGTACATATATATTTATAATGGTTATATCCTCTTGTTGGACTGACCCCTTTATCATTATGTAATGTCCTTCTTAATCTCTTGCTACTTTCCTCGTTTTGAAGTCTATTTTGTCTAATACAAGTACTGCAACACCTGCTTTTTTCTCCTTGTTGTTTGCATGAAACATCTTTTTCCATCCCTTCACCTTTAGTTTGTTTATATCTTTGGGATTGAGGTGAGTCTCTTGTAAGCAGCATATAGATGGGTCTTGCTTTTTTATCCATTGTGTTACTCTGTGTCTTTTGATTGGTGCATTCAGTCCATTTACATTTAGGGTGATTATCAATAGATATGTACTTATTGCCACTGCTGGGTTTAGATTCGTGGTTACCAAAGGTTCAAGGGTAGCTTCTTTACTATCTAACAGTCTAACTTAACTCTCTTGTTAAGCTATTATAAACACAGTCTGATGATTCTGTATTTCTCTCCCTTCTTATTTTTCCTCCTCCCTTCTTTATATACTAGGTGCCTTATTCTGTACTCTTTTACATTTCCTTTCACTGTTTTTGTGGATAGTTGATTTTACTTTTTGCCTTTAGTTAGTATTTGGATGGTCTGCTTTCTTTGGTATGATTTTATTTTCTCTGGTGACATCTTTTATCCTTAGGAGTGCTTCCATCTAGGGCAGTCCCTTTAAGATATCCTGTAGAGGTGGTTTGTGGGAGGCAAATTTCCTCAGCTTTCACTTGTCTGGGAATTGTTTAATCCCTCCCTAAAATTTAAATGATAATCGTGCTGGATACAGTATTCTTGGTTCAAGGCCCTTCTGTTTCATTATGTTAAATATATCATGCCATTCTCTTCTGGCCTGTAAGGTTTCTGTTGAGAAGTCTGATGATAGCCTGATGGGTTTTCCTTTGTAGGTGATCTTTTTTTCTCTCTTACTGCCTTTAATGCTCTGTCCTTATCTTTGATCTTTGCCATTTTAATTATGTGTCTTGGTGTTGTCTTCCTTTGGTCTCTTGTGTTGGGAGATCTGTGGGCTTCCGTGGTCTGAGAAACTATTTCCTTCCCCAGCTTCGAATATTGTTCCGTTTGGATTGGTCACACAGTTCTCTTAATATTCTTTCATTCCTAGAGATCCTTTCATCTCTCTCTGCCTCAGCTTCTCTGTATTCCTGTTCTCTGATTTCTATTCCATTAACAGAGTCTTGCATCTCGTCCAGTCTACTGCTAATCCCATCGATCGCTTCTCTGATTTCTGCATTGTCTTTCCTCACTTCCCTCACCTCCTCCCTTAGCTCTTGCATATTTCTCTGTAGATCCATCAGCATGGTTATGACTTTTATTTTGAATTCTTTTTCAGGAAGATTGTGTAAATCTATCCTATCAGGTCCTCTCTCTGCGGTTGTCTGTGTCATATTCCTCTGTCTTTTCATGCCAATAGAAGTGGTCGCTGGTAGGTGCCACGTGTGGAGCTGGGAGAACAAAGTCTCTTCCTGCTTGTTGTTCTCCTTGCCCTTCTCTGGGCCTGAGCTGGTTTCCCGCACACCAGGAGGCAGTCTCTGGGATAATCCCCTGAGCTGCCTGTGTGCAGGGCCTCCTCAGCCTAGCCTGTAGCACTGCCGGGGTTTGCCATTTCGCTGGGTGTGTTCTGGTCCCCTTGGTGCCTTCCAGCACTTGTTCTGGGGTCTGGGGTCCTTCCCACTTAGCCGCGCGCCAGCCGGGAGTAGATTTTGTGAGGTTGCTGTGGGCGGGGCCGCTCCTCCGCTCTTCCGCAGCTGTGGCGGATCCACCTGACCCTTTGCAGCACCGGCCGGGGGGCAATGAATGGCAGGCTGCTGATTTCTGTGGAAAGCCTCGGCGCGGCTGCTTTGCCCAGCCGCCAGCCAGGGGGTCCGAAATTCCCCAAGAGTCCCAGCTTGCTGGGCTGAGTATGCTGGGACGATTTTGTTCTGCTGTTGGGCCCTTCTCTTTAAGACTTTTAAAAAAGCACCTGCTTTTCTTTTGTCCCGGGTAGCTGGCTGAGGGGACCCACTTACAGTCTGTGTCTCGGATCCTGCCCTTCTGTTTCTCTAATCTCCGATACACCACGTGATGTGTGTCTGTGCTCCCAGTGCAGATCACCATGGCTGGTTATTTGGCGGGCCTGTGCTTCCACTCCCTCCCCACTCTTGAGTCTTTTCCTCCCGCCAGTGTGCTGGGGTGGGGGAGTGCTCGTGTCCTGCTGGGTCACGGCTTTGTATCTTAACCTGCTTTGTGAGGTGCTGAGTTCTCACAGTTGTAGCTGTAGCCTGGCTGTTGTACTGTATCTTCTGGTCTCTCTTTTAGGAATAGTTGTATTTGTTGTATTTTCACAAATATATATGGTTTTGGGAGGAGATTTCCACCACCCTGCTCACACTGCCATCTTCCCAGAAGTCTCTCCTGTTAATTATTCTTTATCTTGAGCATCTACCTACCTTTCCTCTAGCTCCATCCAATTGACATTTAAATATGCTCAACATATAAATATACTCATCTTAACATTTTCAGAGAAAAAAAACCTTTCCTTTTTCTCCTTTACATGTATCAGTTTCTTTCTCTCCCTTTCACTTTATTTGTTGACCCCATCTCAGACTAGCTTCTGCTGCACAACTAGTCCATTAGTATTTTGCTAAAACTAACTGACAGCGTGTTAGTAAAGTGCCAGCGACTTGTCTTTTGCCCACCACATTGTCCGTCTTCTTGTTCCCATGTCTATGAAAGTTGGGCATTTAAGAAAGTAGCTCCAGAAAGGATTGCAGCTAACGAAAGGGGTGCATGAACTACTGTAAAATGCAGAGCCTTTTTTAGATAGGTGGTTCAGAAAGTGTCTGAATAGTAAAGGATTTTAATGGGCTCCAAGGCAGTGAAGATAGTTACAGGTTTTAGAACACAAAGTAGTGATTTCAGGCATATTGGTTTTATTCTGGGGAAGTCAAACTTTGATTTGAGACTTCAAGTATGAGGGTGTTGGGTCATTTCACTTAATCAACTGCATCTTTGACTGAGACCCAACTTTAAAAATCAAGATGAGCACAGCAGTGTAATGTTAAATCATACTTTTAGAATTTGGAGACAAGTGCGTTTATAGACATTGTTTACTTTTCCTTCACACACTGAGTGTAATCCATTGTTTTCTAACAATTATTGAAGGTCTGTTGGCCCAATTTATGTCATTTATAGTCCTCCTTTTTCTCCTTCTTTGAGATCTGGAAACAGCCATAACTTCCATGAAGATCTATTTCAAAGGCATTTTTTTTCTTGTTTTGTTTCTGAATTAGACACTGTAGAATAAGGCACTAGAGCAGTGGTTCTCAACCCTTTCAGACCCAACACACACTTTTTTCTTAATAACAGAGCATTAGTAATTAATGTAAAATGGTGTAGCCACTTTAGAAACAGTTTGGTAGTTCCTCAGAAGTTACAAAGTTGCTATATGACCCAGCAGTTCAACTCCTGGGTATATGCCCAAGAGAAATACATCCACATAACATATTATAAACACAGATGACATGTATCCACACAAACACTTGTATTCATAGCAGTATTATTCAGTTAGCCAAAAGGTGGAAACAACCTAAATGTCCATCAACTGATGAATAGGTACGTAAAAATGCAGTATATCTATACAGTAGGATATTACCAATAAAAGGAGTGAAGTACTGATAGATGCTATAGCATGAATAAACCTTGAAAACATTATGCTAAATGATAGAAGCCTGAAATAAAAGGCCATATATTGTATGGTTTGATGTATATGAGTGTCCAGAATAGGTAAAGACAAAGTGGTAAGTGATTACCTAGGGCTGGGGGACAAATGGAAAGCAACTTGGGGCAGTAAAAATGTTCTCAAGTTAGTGGTGATGATTGTATAACCTTGTGGATATATTAAAAACCACTGACATGTACCCTTCAAAAAGGTGAATTTAAATGTGAACATGCCGTATACTATCTTCATTTTAAAATATTTGGTCATACTGTACAATCTACCTACTGTATAATATTAGAATCATTAGTATAATGCACTAGTTTTAACATAAGTGAGAATAAAAAGGAAATTTAAAATACAATATGTACTTCCAGGACTACTGCCTATGCCAGTCAGCTGATGCACTGCACAACTCCAAGGGTACAGCTTGTAAGTACTACAAATAAGGTGGCCCCATGTATTTCAATATGTAAATGATTAGGTACTGTTCTGCTAGAAGGAGAAACTGATGGCTGTTGCCTATGAATAGAAGCATTATAAATCCAATAGGTTCAAATGTAGACTGATAATAGGCATTTTATTGGTGACTCAAATACCATGGACAGCTTTACTGGGGTAACAGGAATTTCTAAAATAATAAAGGATCAAGGATAATCACCCTGTTTTATATGATAGCTACACTTCAGATAAACATGGTGTATGTTAAACCTATGCAAAAATACTTTGTGTTCATATGTAAAATGAGGGTTGGGTTCTACTCTCTGGATCAATAGTTTTTCACCTACAATAATGTGCAGTGGAACAAATCTTCGCTTTTTAAGCCTTCTAGCATTCCATATTACCTAGGTCTAGTAGATGTCAGCAGCACACCTCACTCCAGGTCCATTATTGTGACAAGCAGGAACTTCTTTGAGGGGTTGGTACATCCCCGTTGAGAACTGCTACATTATGAAGACACAAATATGCACTATATTCCAAAAGGGTCAGTTAGTCTTGATCTCTTTAGATTCTTTAGGATCTTGGAAAAACAGAACATTTCCTTTCTCCACAAGACTGACTTAGAGAACGCTGAGCAACAGAGCTTTGCTGTATCCAAGAACAAGAGATAATTCCCATATTGAGATTCATAATGACCTAACCTGCTTCACTTGTATTCACGAATCTTTTCTAGCACATGGGGGAGGAAAAAAGGTACATACATTAGCACCAAAATATATTTTGCCTTTTTTCTGGTTGACCTCGTAATAGTTTTAAAATGCTATTGCGTATATACTGTCAAGGTATTTTATCTAATCAGCCTATAACTTTCTACTGCTAGGTAGTGATAACTTGTGTTCTTTCCTTTAAGATGCTCTCCAAATCCTTGGTCATGGAGTATTTGGTTCACCCTGGTGCACTCAGCATGGCTGCTGGAGTTGCTTGTGGCATGTGGCTGGGCTGGGGCCTCCATGTGCGCTTTGGAACCATCCCCAAAGTCTCAGTGAGCGAGACAGATACAGAGACTGGAACTGAAGCAAGCATCTTGGGAGAGAGTGGAGAGTACAAAATGATTCTTGTGGTTCGAAATGACTTAAAGATGGGAAAAGGGAAAGTGGCTGCCCAGTGTTCTCATGCTGCTGTTTCTGCCTACAAACAAATTCAAAGGAGAAATCCTGAATTGCTCAAACAGTGGGAATACTGCGGCCAGCCCAAAGTGGTGGTCAAAGCCCCTGATGAAGAAACTCTGGTCGAATTACTAACCCATGCAAAAATGCTGGGACTGACTGTAAGTTTAATCCAAGATGCTGGGCGTACTCAGATTGCACCAGGCTCTCGAACTGTGCTAGGAATTGGGCCAGGACCAGCAGACTTAATTGACAAAGTCACTGGTCACCTAAAACTTTACTAAGTGGAATTTTGTATGATGCTGGTCCCACCAACCACAACTGTTCGAAACTATCAAATTGTAACAATAAAACCTTATTTTCTTTCCCCAATTTGAATATTCTTGATGTGAAAATCCATTTCTTCTATCATGTCTGGCATGGTTATCATCGGCTAAAAAAAAAAAGTTAGGTTAAATGGTCCTGGTGGGTCACATGATAGGTGCTGAAACAAAATTTAAGTGAGAGAAACAGGTCATGACAAAATTGGATTATAAGAGGGGAAACAGCATGTCCCGTGCGTGGTTAGGTCCCTGTGTTCATAAATTCTTCCCCAAAACTTTGTTGCTGTCCCCATGGAGGATCAGGGGCTCAAGATACTACCATTGGATGCAATGTGCAGTCTGTCTCCTGCCAACACCTTGTGGATGACTGGTGACCTACTTTAATAACAGATCATGGTATAGCCACCCACAGTGGGTTCAGAGTTTAACCTTCCAGATTTATGTCTCAAAGTTGAGGTTTTATAGCACTGATATAACCCACCATGCAGTGTTTTCATGTTCATTTTCCTGCCCTACAGTGCCAAAGGGTTCTCAGCAGAGGTTCTACACAAGCCTTTAAATAAATTCCTTTAATGCCCTCCCCCTTTGCTAACTTTAAGGCACTGACACTTGTGAAGTGACTTTTATGTACCTTAGAGATGGTAAAAGGCCCACTTAAGAATTTATGGTAATTGTGAAGTGAATGTAGTATGTCATCCCAACATCTGTTTACCTAGAACTTAAAGAACTAGACAATTCAGTTATTTTAAGAGCACCTTAATTTCCCCTTTGATCTTTATATACTTGCCATGGCATAATTCCTTTAGTTATACCAGTTGCCCAGAATGACAGGAAAGGTCCCAGCCCTCAAGTAACTTAGCTTCCTAAATGAAAGCCTTCTTTTAGGGGGATCTTAACAGTATTTCTAAATTCAGTATATCCCTAAGAACTGTCGTGCCCGGGAGCATTTTGGTAACAGTTGCAACGTTAAGTGGCTCAAACTCTGTGCTTAACTTGAACATACGCATCATAATGCACAACTTCAAGGTCTAAGGTCCGTTGGAGTCTGTGGGCAGAACACTGAAGACTACTATAGCCAGTCTTAAAGGTTCTACTGTTGGGGCAGTTTAGTTTACACTGGCATATAACAGCACAGAAGTTGCATCTGTGAATGATGCCATAGTAGCAACTGTTTCTAAATAGAATGTTTATATTGGATTCGAAAGTGATGCAACAGCATGTAACTGAGCTGAAGAGAGCTTAATCGTAAATGCGTGATTCTGGTTCAGGCAATTTCTGAGGCTTGCCTCAGAGACGGATGACTCCAAGTTCAAAGACAGTTCATTTCCAACAGGATGACCTGCAGTGTGATTCAAGTAATTGTAGTAAGTCACGGCATATCTATTAGGATGAACAGTACATATTCATATGTATTCTGGTGATTCTAGAAATATATCATGCCTGTTTTGTTCACCTGTACTTAGTATTTATTTTGTAGGAGTCATAATTTTATGTTATAGACCTTAAAGTATACTCTGCAGAGCCCACAGGGTCTCTAAGACACTTCCAGGATGTCAAAACTATTTTTATAGTAATAAAACATTTTTTCACCACTGTTTTTTGTACTGATGATACAAAAGCAGTGTTGGGTAAAACTGCAGGCACCTTTCTCAAATTAAAGCAGGGGCACTGACTTACATAAGTAATCATTGTAATTTTCACTGCACAGTAGAAAATAAAGTTTTACTTAATGTCCTTGATGAAGCACTAAAAAAAATTATGACCCCTGACTATTTGTATTAACAGTCTGTTAACATCAAAAACTTCTGGTACACATCAAAGTATGATTGTTGTCTTGAGGAAAAAAATGTGTGGCTGAGTCATGAGCTGAACTAGCTGCTTTTGTCACACAATGTTTTTACTTGTAAGACCAACTGACAAACTGTTATCCAGACCTAGGTGTTTAGCAGATATTTCCTCATAAGTTAAATGAGCCAGTCCCTTCAAGAACAATTGACAGAATTTTAGAAAACAAATATCTACCTCTTCTCCAAACTTCCCAAAACTAAAGACTCTAAGGAGATCAGTGTTTCTCATACATCCAGTTTTTAAAGATATGTCAACATTTAGAAAGACTGTATAAATTAGTATACCAGTATTTTCCACATAGCCAATGCATGAGGGTACAAATCATGCATGGTGAAAGACCCAAAGAAAAGATTGACCAACTGATTTTAAATATAACAGTACAAAAGTTCACTTTCATGGCTTCAGATTACACATTTCAACTAACCACAAATATCTGTAAAAGCTATTAAAATATTCCTTTCCTATTACATATTGCGTGAGACCAGATTTTCTTCATTTAAAAAGAACAACAGATTGAATGTACAGGCAGATATGAGAATCCAGCAGTCTTCCGTTAAGGCAAACTCCATAGATACTTGTAAAAAATAGTACAATGCCACTCTTCTCACTTCTGTACTAGAAGTATGGAATAATTCATAATTGTTTATGTTAACATGCATTGAGTTTGTTAGTTATGTTTAATTGGAGCAGTGATTTTTAAAAAGTCTGTTTTAACTACTAATACAGTAAATATCAATAGATACAACCCCCCCTCTGTCGACTAAAGCTCTTTGGGATCCTAAGTATTCAAGAGTATAAAAAGATCCTAAAAGTTTGAGGACCACTAGAGTGAGAATGTCAACATGATTAAATCAATTTACTGAAAAATCAAGCAGGCCTAGTTGGAGGTCATCAGTTACTTGTTGTACTAATGCCTGTGTTGAAACAGTTGTCAACAAGTAGATTTTTTTGACAATGACTATAGTTGGATTCTAGGGAGGAAGATCATTTAAGGCATGTTTACCTCCTGAAGTTTCCCATTAATCTCTACTGCCTTCTTCCATCCTGTTTAAGTCACATTTAGAGTTTTAAGGGTCTTAGGACCCTTATTTTCTGTTTTTAGTTTCTTCTCCTGGGCCGTTATCCTCTTCAGAGTATGTTAGGAAAGAGCTAGACATTTTGTGACAAACATACTCCCTCATAGTGTTAACATGCACATGAGGGAATAAGCTCAGAAGTTCAGCTTGCTCAAGATGTAATAAGTCATATACTACAGCAGTTTCTACTACAACCTATTATTTATGGTTTAAGTGGCAATTCAGTACCACAGGACACAGCACCAGACTAAAGGTTTTGTTTAAAAAAAAAACAAAACAGAAGTATGCCATAAGAAAATCTTTAGTGAAGTATTTAACTTGTTTCTCTTAGGGAAGAGAAAAGGGAGAAGAATCGTTCCACTGGAAACCAACCAACCAACCAACCCAGTTGATTCAAAGTATGGGAAGGGTCCAGGGGAACAAATCTTGACTCTGAGAACAAGCTCCCAGACCATTACTATTCTCTTGATTTTGGTAATGATGAAGAAAGGGGGCAGAGATCCAGCAGAAACACAAGTACAGCCAGAGCCTGGACAGCCAGGTGTTTTTACTATGACAAATCAAGAGGAAAAGGGATTTTCCAGCTAATATTATAATTTCCTTTATGAGAAAAAGAGGATTGGGTGGTTAAAAATGGGAAAGGGCAGGAGTTCTAAATTAAAAAACATGCTTCTGAGGAGCTTATGATCATTTGAGACATTCGAGAGCTGTAGAGCAATACAAGGCTAGGTCTAACTAGGATTAATAGAGGATTAATAGTGAAATGAACTTTAACATTCTCAGCCATGAACAAAAAAAAAAGATTCAAACACTGGTTAAAAACATCAACTACCCATAATTTGGGGAATCTTGAAATTCATGGCAAGGAACAGCATGGTAACTACATGCTTATACACTTTTATGTTAAGTTAATATAATTTCACATCCATGTCCTGGTTCACTTAAGTGAAATGCTTAGATAAAAACCTAAAGTGCCACTTGGTTAAAATGACAAGAGATAGCCAAAATGTAGTCCACTTTAATATTGATTGGTTCTTCGGACACTGCATGTGCTTTACCAACTACAGGAATGCTCATGTGTAATACAATGTTTTCACATGTCCCAGTCCTGATTTCACTCTGCTCTCACTGCCTTTCTGTACAGCCTCAGCATCCAGTATGAAACTACCACAACCATGGTTCTTTGGGCTTAAGTTTGAGTTATTTAATTAAAACTGCCATTCTACATGTTATTTCCACAGTCCAGTAATTTATTTATTTTGAATTTGAGTAATTTCAAAATCCACAAACGAAAACTGAAGAACAGCAATATTGTTTGAATTCTTTCTTCTGTACACTCAGTGATCTAAAACACCACAATATCCAACATACACAAACCTCAGGGAAGGGTTAGTAAATACACACAGATTGGAATCATGGTGCTCTTTTGTTCCTGAATGGAATGTCCCACAGAAAAAGCACAGGATACATACAGCACAACATAAGGGCACCTGTTACATATGAATTGAGCAAAAACACACTAGCTTTTTCTATACGCATAATGAGGAAACCTGCATAGGTTAGAGGGCTTTATATGCTCATTTAAAAGTCAGGCAAGTTGTCTGTAATGCATTTTCAAATTTGGAAAGCACTGCAATGCAATGTAGGATATGCTGATTAGTGTTGTCTTTGTTGGCACTGACTTCCATGGTCTTACATGGTCACATACCGAAATTTTTGCTTTAGCTTTTCTTTGAATAAGAGAGATTTAAATGCATTTAGACAATACATATTGTAAGCTGTTTACATACACTAAATTTAAGAGATTCAGTATTAGAGTTTTTTTTCCTTAAACACTACAGAGTGCAAATCAGGTTCTTCACAACAGATTGAATAGTAAGCAGTTCTTCAAAGAATGAGGGGGAAGAATAAAAGCCCAAGTTAATAAAACACTGAAACTATTCCCCTTGGAAAATAAACTCTAAAATGATGCGGAATGTGAAATAAGCTTTTAACATAAGTGATCCAAGTTTATAGTTAGGAACAAAAAGTAGTCCTTCATGAAAAAGGTTACAAGAACATGTGCCTGTTTTCCCGTTATAAACTGAGAAGTGGGTAGAGATGTTTCAGTACGAAAATATGCGACGACAGATCTGCTCTCTGCCTCACATGCTGTACCCAAAGCCAGGCTGTGGCTGCCCATAAGGCGGTGCAGTGTACCCATAGCCAAAAGGTGCCTGGGGAGGGACTGCAACACTGGGTCCTGCTGTCAGCATCAACTGGGGCTGACCTAAAGAAGAAAAACAGAGAGGAACAGGGATGGGGGTTGAGAAGGAAGGAGTGGGAGAGACTGTTAGCATTGTAGAACTATCACACTCTACTCACCCCTAGCCCAGCAACACAATCCCAACTCAGAATGCATACTTTGTGGAGGTAATTTTAGATGGCACAATTTTGGCATGACAGCCACCCTAAGAAGGGCCAACGGTTCAGGGTAGAGGGCCAGAACTGTAACAGGAGTCATGTTACTTTGTATCATATAAAGCAATATGCACATGCCTGCTTGACATGATGTATCAGGCAAGAAATCTGCCAATAAGCTTATCATCACATGGTATTTGCGTATTTTATTGGGTGACAATATAATTTGCACAGGGAAGTTTAATTTTTTAATGGACCTGGTTTTAAAATAATTGTACTTTTAAACTTAGGTTTAAATTTCTGATTTAAATGTCTAAATGGTAATGAAACCTAATGCATTTCCAGCAGAGTCCAGTACTAATTGAGAAGGCAATCAAAAATAAGACATTCAAGTATGTATTAGGTATGAAATATGTTAGAGCATACAACCTTTTTCAAATAATAACACTTACAAAATTTATATAGTTGTTGACTACATGTAGAAAACAACCTGCAGAAAATCTGACTTTGAAGTTTAGAGGGAGAAAACACGTAAGACTTCTCCCTACACTCATCAAAATAAGTACCCTTAATCTCCCACTAGATATGTACACCTAGAGCAAGATTTCTCCCAGCATTTTACTTGTGTCTCCTTTTTGTGAACAACCAAAATTGTCTTTAGTGAACAAATTCTTTTTGGAAGACAGCAATTTATAAAAAAATCACTTCTAATCTTGATATTGACATCTTGAAATTCCAACCCCATTTTCAACTGCCAAACATCCTAAAGGCAGCCAAATTTAGTAGGTGCTCCCAAATTATTACATCTACCTTGTTTTTGACCCTACTGTTAATCTCAAATACGCTGAACAATTTGCTGCCATCTCTAAGAATCTACTTTATCTTCCCCAACTTCATCAAAACTACCCTGTTCTCTGAAGTCCCAAAGTCCTTTTTCCCTATGGTAAAAAGGAAATAATGCCATAATAGATTTGTAAATTATCATTTCCTTTAACAGGCTGAGATATATAATGGTCATAATTTTAGGCCCTCCAAAAAATACTTGGCTATAACTTTCAAATTCATTGTTCAAATGAATCTGTTCACCAAGAGGGAAATGGAAAGGGGAAGTGATTCAGACATCCATATGTAAGAAGAAATTGCCTTAAATATTCACAGAGAGTTTCAAGATTCTCTCTCTGAGGAGTTCTCAAATGGAAACTACCCAGTTCTCTGGCCCATTTAGCATCTAAAGAGAGGATGCAGAATCCCTAAAGAATGAAATGGTTGTCTACTCTATTTCTGTGAGGTTAGAAAGAGAGATTACCATAAACAATAGGTTGTGTCTCTGTAGCTTGTTCTTCTTCTTTTCTCAGTGATTCTGAAGCATCTAACTTATCCACCTGGAGAAAAACAGGTAACATTAATTAGCACCTCAAAAGTATTATAAACCTAGGTTTATGGCAGAAAGTGGAAAAGCCTTAGAATATTAAATTTTGTCAAAATAAAACAGACTAGAAAGAACATTCTCAGGCCCCCTCAAATTCAATGGCAATGTTCATACTTCAGTCAAGGTGATTTTTAGCAGTCATTATAAACCCTCAGGAAGGAGGGATTTATAAATGCCATAAAAGCTCACGCCAGGCTAAAACTGGGCATGCTAGGATGCAGCCAGCCTGAGGGAGGGAGGTAACGAGAAGGAACCACTTTTTCAAATGAAATTTAAACACTATCAAAGATAGTAATAATGAAGTCATGACTTGGCAAGATTTCCCTCCCCAAAGAAAATGGTATTAAAAAAAGTGAAATGAGTCTGACTGGAAAAGTACTTGTGCAGACTAAGTTGTTTTTGACAACTGTGCATAGCTTCTGCTGATAACTGGTTACAAGTACAGACTGAAGTTTTAAGACTCAAGTGGCTCCATAATTCAATCTTTTTATATAAAAGTAGGATCAATGGTTTAGTGTTCTGGTCTCTAGCAACTAACTAGGAATGCCTGGTTTTACCCCAACTTCTTTGAGGAAGATTTTTTTTGCTTTTAATTAAACCAAAGAGGTAAATGGCTATTATACGCTAGCTACTCTGAATAAAGTGAATAGTATCAGACAGAAATAATACTGAACAGGAGTCCAAATGTATCAGTGAAAGAAAGGAGCTAGAATACACAGGTCCTTCCACTAACGAGCTGTGTGACCTTGGCAAACCATTGCACTGACCCTTAAGTTTCCTTGTCTATATGATGAGACACTTGATCGAGATAATGTGCAAAATTCCTCTGGGACTAACATGATTTGATTTTGGAATTCTGTGAAGAATTGGGGAGAAGTAATGTTAGGACACTGGGATTAGAGAATGTCCACCATACGATTCCCACTTGCCTTTTACACTATGTTTGTCTTTTAAGCTATATTTAAAAGTTGGTATCTTAACCTGAGCCTTATAGTTGGTCTATCATTATACTGTATGTTGGTCTATCATTATAAAGTAAAACTTTAAATCTTGATGTTGCCTATTACTAGTGGTTTTCAAAGTCGTAACTGCGCTGGGTGACATGGGGTCACAGTGCAGGAAGAACTTTTTATGAATGTTACTGCATGTTCTTCAGAAAGGCAAATAGAGAAAAATCACTCACAAAAAGATGCAAATTTTAGTGAAAAAGCTACAAGGTTAAAGCAGCCTCTAGTTTCCATTTGAAACTACTTAAAATAATGTGTTTGAGTCTTCACATAGGCCATTAAGGTTAGGATAATACTTTGCACACATTTTTATTATTTCATATTAAATTTCATAAATAATGGGTCTAATCCATCCCAATCTGACAAGGAACAAAATCTGAGAAAAGTAAGCTGAGGTAGACTCTAGACATCTTTAGATAAAAAAAATTTTTTTTCAACCCTAGGAAGATGGGTTAGTCTGCTTCTGTATACTATTTTCCCTTTTTATGGCCTACATGTTAATGTATTACAAATTACCCCAGAACAAAGTAAAAACTACTATGGAGTATAAGTACGATGAGAAATACCCAACGTTTGGCATCCAAACTTAAAAATTATCAGAGCTGTATACTTTAAAGCACAGTTTGTGCCATCAAGGGTCAGATAAGGTTTTGCTAACTTAAACAGTATCCAAGGGTGAGCCAAAGAGATTATACAAAAAAAAAAGGATGGGTGTAAATTAGTAACTTCTAAGTCATCAGAAGAAAAAATGAAAACAAAAAGACCACCACAGCATAATACACTTCTAGACTTTCAAGGAAAAGAATCTAAAGTGAACACATGTTTCAAAGCTCATGTCTGAGTCAAATGTTGACAGAAGCCCTATTCTGGAAGCACAATGAAGACTTAGAAGAGCTAGCGCCCCCGCAAGGCCCAGGCATCGACATGGGCAGGCTGGGCAGAGGGGGCAAAAAAAACTCCGAAGGACTACTAGCATCAAGCTAAGCAAAAAAAACTGTTTTGATTTTTCTATATACAGGGACAGCCTCTGGCACAGCAACATCCAATTTTTGTTTCCACTGACCCAATTTAGATTTCTCAAAAAAGAAAAGCAGAGAAGGCTTTTATGAACACAGGCTTTTGTTAAGAGCTGTAACAAAAGTTTCTGATCCTTGGATTTAAAAAGAAAAATTACGGGTGTTTGTCAAATGTAAAAGGCTTTTCCACAAAGACTGCAATATGCTGCAGAGGAAAAGTTAACATGCAGTCAGTTATTTTGGTGTATGTGTGCATGAAAAAAAGGCAAAAGTACTGAAGCAATAAGTGAGATCTGAAGATGACCGTTGCTCTAAAGGCTCTCAAGAAACACACACAGCCCACAGCAATGCTTTAGGAGTTTCAAAAGTAGTATGATGTAATTGCAATGACTACTGTACATGCTTGATTTAAAACAACGCGTAACACTGCAGTTCAATTACCTGTTTTTCACACACACGCTTTCTAACTGCCTTGCTTACTAGCTGCTGAAGGGCCTCACACACAATGCATTTTACTCAGGTTTGCCCTAAGTTCCAATGGTGACTCCAGTTTGGTTCAACATTAATGCCAAGGCACTGTTGCCCACCCAAATTCTTTTAAATTTGTTCCCACTCTCCTTCACCTTCCCACCCTTTTCTTACCACAATTTGATACCAGGCATAAGTCTGTTTCACTTATACTGAGATGAAGACAAGCCAATGAAGGGAGCAGCAACCAAAAGGTGCCTAAATTTGACCTTGGACAAGCCAACGGATGAGTAAGAGAGCAAATTTTAGGTAGCTTCAGAGGTCTGCCTTATTAAAGAAAGTAGAAGTTAATATTGCTCTATTATATACAGAAATAATCCATGTTGCTTAGAGATAATTACAGCAAGCTACTCTCATGATTTAAAAAGTTTTGATTTCTCTTGAAAATGGACTAGCACCATAAGAACTGGACACCTGGAGAAACATGAGGAAAGTCTCTTCGGAAGCAGCTAGTATCTCTTGTATCTACTTTCAGCAAAAAATTAGTAAGAATCAAGAGATCAGAAACTGGATCACAGTCCTTCAATACCAAAAAAAAAAACCCCAAAAGCCGTTTAGGGCATGTATATACAAATATAAATACAACAACTGTCAGGCAAGCTCACAAAATAAAACCAGAGGCTGTTTAAATTTATTTAGCATATTAAGAAAATCCTATTATGGTCCAGATACTCTGACAGGGAAAAGAAATTTCCTGAAACTTTGGAATTAATATGGAAACTCACCATGCTCAGTTTTTAATAATACGTTTAAGAGACTGTGAACCAACTACTGATTAGCCTCCTGCCCTTCCTAAAGCCTAATAGCCGATTAGTAGCAAACATCTCCTAATGTCCTACGGCTCTATTATAGTTATGTTTCAAGGGACTTGCAGAGGCTTTAGTGAAAATTTATTGGGGGGAAAAAGCAGCAGCAGCAGTGTAGAAAAGGAAGGAAAAAAAATCATGCAAATTCCTTAGACTTAGTCCTCCAGACTTAAAGATGGAAAAGAATCAACTTTCACCTTTTCCTTTATTGCATCAACCTGCAAAGGAATTCAGAAGGTGCAGCTTAGAAAAAAAATCAAATTCCATATTGAGCATAAAAAGGTAGAATCAGCAACAAAGGTTTAGGGGAGAAACATCTAACCACTAAAAAAGGCATGAGAAAAGGGAAAATAAAGGGCATACTGGAAGCAAAATTCAGAGTTTTTAAAACTTCAGAGCTTATTGCAGAAGAATATATGCTAGAGTCAGTGTGAAAGAAAGCAGCTTAATCACTAGTAGAATTTATAGCACTTTGGTTAACACTAGCTTGGAGCCAGGTCTCACAAGTTGGCATTATGCAGGAGAAAAGAAGCTCTTCTCATCTATGGTTAAGATAAAGCAACTGTTTTTTCTCTTACACTGAACTTTAAGCAATTCGTACAAAGAAATGCTAATTCTTAAAAAATAATAGAACACAATCGTATGTAATTAGATGGTAGCCTAAGGAAATATTCAGTAAATTGGAGGTTGTTAGTAGTCCTTTCCCCCTTTACTCAGGCATGCTGAAGATATCAGATGTCAAACTCTGATTTTAATAAACATGTTTTGCTTTGACGAAATGGATCCTTTAGGACCATTTAAAAATGATCTATACCAAGAAAGCTAGTAACTGTTAAGAATCAGCCAAGTAAAAAATACTCTGACACCAAGAAGGGACACTAAGATAAATAAATGAATTTTGTAAGAGGATTATAACCCCAACTTGTTTAATTCACTTTTAGGAAATGTTATTTATTGTTAACCTTTCATGGTATTTTTTCGATTAGGGGTTAAACTATCAGAAATATTGAGAAGATTAACAGGATGTTAAGAACATAGGTTCAGCTTCCCTAGGGGAAAACAGACATACTTATTAAAGCCAAGAACAACCAAATAAAAGGGAATTTACTAAGTTATGGACATCTGAGTTACGAGAGCTGACTTGAGGAAGATGTTAATTTGAAAAAATTTTTTTTAATCAAATGTTTCAAAAAAAACCAAATATACAATATAGAATTACTACTGTTCATCCTCAAAAACACAGAGGGTAAAGCATTCTAAAAAGTTATGTTTGAGTTTCCCTTTCCATTCAGTGTCACTGTCAGATACTAACAATTCCTGGAAAAAGGGATATTTTATCATCAACTAAATGACTTATTTCTACTAGAGAAGAAGCATTTGAAATTTTAAGTCTGCACATGGAATGTTACATATCTGCCAGATAGTTAGCTCTGAATACACCCAGAAGCAGCATCACCTTTGTCAAGTACTCCTTCATGACCTGGATGAAATAGGGCATGGCAAAATCCATGATGTTGTGCCTCCACGCGGTCTCCAGGACGACATCTGGTCTCAAAAGATCGTAACAGGTAAAGAGACAAGCTCCAAAGCACTCTCTTTTTTCTTCCTGCAAAAACCACTGTAGGAGTTCTTCCGCCAACTCAGTATCTTTAGATTCAGAGGCATACTGCATTGCATCCTATTCAAAGGAAAGGGTGAAGGCCAAACATTAAATTCAAATACACTGGACTTACAAACCAAGTAATACAATGGGGAAAAAACCCTCCTAGCTGTATCACTTAAATTAAAGATTTGTTGAAAGAAAAGGAAAACAGACAGGGAAAGCATTTTTTTTGTAAAACAGAGAGAGGTTTGCCATGAACATAAGACAGCCTCTAGAATCAAGAAATTGCCTTAACTGCCACCTCCTCACATGGGAGCTTAAGGGCAATTCTCATACTTAAAACGCTAGTATTTTTATAGACCATACAACTTGAAATATACCATTTTAGGTTTAACACAGACCATCTAGTACTTGGTTTAACAGCCCCACCCCCCAACTTTATCCACCTTGTACAGGCTATCTTTCTTGCACAGCTCAACACTCTGTTTCCAGCGATTGTTGCCTTTGAAGAGATAAGCAGCAATTCTTCTGAACTCAATGAGTTCATGTTTTTCCAAACGCTGAGCAAGTGAGATATTGTCAAAGTTGTCATAAGCATCTATAGATGTTCTCAGAGCCTAAAAAAGAGGTGGCGTGGGGAGAGAAGGAATCCAAATGCCACATCAGTGTTTTTTAGCTTAAAATTTATGTTCCATCATTCTTAATCAATGAGCCGTTACTGCATATGACTGACTGCATATGACATGATCAATATATTGGTATGATACATATATATGTGAACAACAGGCAATTATGTAATATGACAGCCTTGATTCAAGCCTCAATCCACAAAGTTACAACGTGCACAAGTATCAGGGCTCTTCAATCTATGTGCATAACAATAAAGTCATCAAAGGTACTGTAAAATATTTAAAGGCACAATTTTCTTGAAGGTTTTCAGTATCAAGGACTAACTTGAATGGTTATGAAATTGGGAGGTATCTAATTTGGAGATTTCATGCCCTAGGGAAACTCTTTATACAACTCAACATGATATTCGGTCATACAGATAAACATGGGATCTGAGCCTAAAAGAAAATCATGACAGTAGGAGAAAGAAAAATGGCAACTAGCTTAACTTTAAGGCTAACTAATTTTGTTTTTGAGAAATCCTTCACAAGGGATAGTTTACTAAAAAAAAAAAAGATACTTATATGGTATAAGACAAGAAAAGCAGTAAATATGCACAGTTAATACCAATTAAGTTTTATGGATCAGTTAAGAGATCAAAGACTTTTTCAACCCTACCTACTAGATGTTTAGAGATGAGGCAGCCGTGATACTTTTTCTAAAACATTAACCTAGACAAGAGCTAAGCAAAATTCTATAAACTTGGTACTTAATTAGAGGTCAGATTTATCAATCTGAAAACCTCACTGAATTTAGATCCTATGCATACAAATACTTACTGTTCACAATCCTAAGGGATATTGGGCCTTTTCACTCCAAAACATACCAACTTTACAACCCAATCATAACCTGAGTTTTGAGAATAGAGGCAAAAACCAAAAGGTTCTACCTGATAATCTTCTTCTGTAATAAAGAGGTTGTTCAGTGACTCATTCACAGATTTGTTGTTGTGGTTCTGAACTGAACGCAAATATGGTTTCACCAGTGGTAGCTGTTTAACCTTTAAAATAAAGAGTTTGTTGCAAATGTACCACATCGTTAAAGTTCCATGGACAAAGGTTATCCCAGTATGTCTTAATTCCCTGCTACGAAGTTTGCAAGTTTTAAAAATTATTACCTTGCTGAAATAAGTGACTGCACGAGTATGATCCAACCGTGGAGACAGCACCATCAGCAAATCATTTAACAACAGGGGCTTGAATTCTAGGTAGAACTGTATGGCTCTGTAGTATAGTTCCACGTTGGCAACCTAAAATGGGGAAAACCCACAGAGAAATCAGACTTATTTCCTAATGAGCTTTCTCCTTCCAACATCTTTGTCTTCTGAAGGTGCACACCTTGGTAATAATATCTTTGAACTGCCCTTCTTTCCATGCATCAGTTGGATGATTCATCATGGTGATTATGGCATTATCATATTCTTCATACTTGTCATACAAAAACACCAATTCTGCCCAAAGATGAGCTTGTTCTGCAGCTCTTAGCACCTGTGTAAGGAAGATTTAGACATGGATCTCTAATTCTAGCTAATAGCATAAAAAAATAAGGTATTTTGTATTCCTTTTAGCAATAGGATTGCCTCACAGTGTTAAAGGGTGGTTACCTTAGGAATATTCACTCTGGACCAAAACAGCTCCAGGTGCTCTCTCATTTTCTGTGGCTTAAATTTAGAATACAGAATAGCTAATTCGGTAAACATCCCCATATGAGCTCGCTCAAGTCCCAGTGCCGCTTCCAACATGGTTATCAGTTCTTCAAAATATCCACGATCCTAAATAAGGGAAATATGCAATTAAAGATAAGAGTATCTGCAGCAAAAGACCTAAATTACTACTGTAGACTCCTGGTCATTACCTGATAGTAGTTAATCAGTTCCTCCAATTCATCCGCATGTACTACAATATGAAGCCCACACATCTGAGCAAGACGGAACTCTTTCCCATCAACACAGGCAAAGCAGACCTATAATAAAAATTTCAATTAGGTGAACTCAAATGTAAACATGGATGGTTACTTCAATTCATCAGTTTAAAGAGCATTCCTAAACAGCATCTTAATTCTTCACTCCAAACTGGTGTTTAGATTACCTCTTTCCATGTTCGAGTACTGTTAGCTTTCCTAGCTCCATCAACAGCTGCCTGATATTCACCCAGGTGAACCAGGGTAGATGCCAAGCGCCCAAAATTAGAAACATTATTGTACAACAGCTTAGCTGCATCATACATTTTTTCATCATAACAACGGTCACCAACCTGGAAAAAAAAAAGACAATCCATTTTCAGTAAGCCTAAACACAATCCTCCTTCCAAATTCATAGCTCAATTTAATACTGAGAAACAGTATTTTTCTTGTAAGAATTTTCTTAGAAATCTTCAGTTGTGATCCTATTAAGCTAATAAAATTGTTCAACTACTGATTTTTACATTCTTGAAAAAAATCTGAACATGAAACCCACTTGTTGGATATGAGCATTATTTGGCCCATTGATGAACTCTTCTAACTCTGCAAGGCGGTTTGTTTTAGCCAGTGCAAATATCAATTCTGTCTCCACATAGGACTCACGAGCCTTCTTACGGGCCATCTGCAAGTACTTCACTAGTTCTTCCCAGTTTCCTAAGCATAGAAAAATGAAAAAAATAAATCCAAACACTAACATCTTCAATGAGAGCTGCTATTAATTTCCTTTTCAAGTAAACATAATAGAGAACAAATGTAAACAGTGACATGCATCTAAAATAGTAAAATTTCTATTATGTTTCTGTATTACTGACCAAATAGTGAATTATTTTTCCTTAAAATTGTAAGCTTAGAGCTCAATTGGAATTTTATAAGATTTCAAAACAAAAAAATTAATCTTCTCCAGGGACTTGTAAGTTCACAAAAAGTAGCCTCTCTTTATCTGGACCAGATGGAAGCCTACATGTTTTCATAAGTAACGACTCAGTATTTAACTCCTACACAATTCAGCACAGACAGATATGTTAATGCTTAGCTTATTCATAGCTTAGGTACATTTTCTGAGGTTGCAAATACATAAAAGTAAGAAGTCCTACCACTAGTATTGGCAGCCTGAACGACTTCCATGTAGGATGAAGGATCATCTGCTTTGATGTAAGAATCAATGGCTTCTTTGACCATTCCCTTCTGCAACTGGGCTTTCGCAAGCTGACTCCAGACAGCAGGTTCATTGCAGCGTTCAGCAAACTCATATGCCCGATCCAAGTTTCCAATATGTTCAATCAAGACCTAGCCAACCAATTTCCAAATGAGGGTTACAGTAAAAAGGAATCTTACAATTACAATAGTAACTACACTTAAACAATTAGGACTTTACTGCTTTTCTTTGTCATAGCATTTTGCCCATCCTCATAGGGCAATGCATATACTGATTCATGAGAAGGCATTACATTTAATAAATCAATGTTAAGTAATCTGAAGATTTACCTGCACTGCTGAAGTATTGACATCAAATTTCCGGAAAATGGCAAATGCTTCTTCAAACAGCTCATTGCAGATGGCGATATTGGCAATGTCTGGGGCATCATAATTATCCAGGCGGTTAATGTACTCCATAACACGTGTACGGTCAGCCTTGATTGCAGTAAGAATGAGGAGGTTTTGCAGGTTCCTTTAAGAAAAAAGAGACTTGAATGTACCATTTTAAAACTTACTAGTCCTAAAGAATAAACAGTGCAGCTATGAAGAGTTCTGTCTTAGGAGGAAGGGTGAGAAGAGGAGGGTATCCAAAGAGTGAGAATTCAGACAATATTCTCTTATCTTTGTCCCTTTGTTCCTCTCCCCAGACTGACAGGCCATAATTAAAGACTGGATACAAAGAGCCAATGGACCACTCTCATAGCATACCTGTGTTCACTGAATACAGAGTTATCAAGGACAATTTTCTCCAGCAGCTCAATGAGTTCATTAGGAAGGTCTGCAGTCATAAAAGCTTTGACAGTTACTGACACCTCCTCAGGGTCCTGAGTCTCAGACAAGGCTGTCTGTACAACCTGCATGGGACATATAGGGAGTAAAGGTGGGTTTGAAGATATTATCTAATAAATTGGCCTCTCAGAAAACGTGAAAAAAGTAGAAGGAATGGAGGAAAGTATCTTTAAATTTACCACCCAAAGTTCTTTCTACATAAAACCCAAGTATTCCCACACCAAGTGTACTTCCATCATATTGAAAAATTACCCTAATTGTATTTCTATCTTTTCCCTGATTAAAACATTATGCATAATAACCACTCCTTATTATCATTTTTGGCTATATGTAACTCAACTATGTAGATGTGGCATTATATACTCAGTAATTCCTCTATTTCAAGCTATTTGCAAAGTTCCCAGATGCTGCAATGAGTATTTTTTCCAGGAAGCTTTCTAACTATTTGGGAATTTTTCTCAGAAATGCTTCCCAGGAGAGGAATGAAAAATTCATAGCCTTATTCTCCACCAGAAGAATTTATGAACCATTATAACCTTCAATTTTTAGGGCTTTAAAAAATATTTTTAATTCATGATATATGTCTTAGTATAATTTTACTTTTCTTTAACTGACTTCTCTCACTGTTAAATATGATCCATTTGAGTATATTTGGGTATATGATGAGAGAAAAGGTTTTATTCATAGCTTAAAAAAGACGAACCAAAACATATCTTCCAATTTTACCTGGTCAATTAGAGGTCTCCTATAAGGATTGCTTTCCAGCAGCACACTACCCCACAATTCTGGATCCTTTCGGCGTACCAGATAGCGGGAAAGACTTTTGAAGAGGGAATTCTCATTGCAAACCTAAATATGATATTAAAGATTAATTTCAAGGTAAAAAGTAGACTTCCTACAGACTGACTTTACTTTTAAAGATATTTGTTGTAATTTATACACTATTTACTGTTTTATAGGAAAAAAATCCATTACTTTTTACATGTAATCTTGAATAGGTCACAATCGTGTTTTTCTTTTTAAAATTCAATATGTAATTATCAACTAGAGGGGAAAACTTGCTATAAAGGACATTATTGGGTAAATTGACAAAAATGGAATAAAACAGATTTCTAAAAGTATTCTATCAGTGCCAAACTGACTGAAGTTGGTATCTATAATGTGGTTATTAAGGAGAATATCCTTATTCTTAGGTAATAAACACTAAGGAAGTTTAAGGCCATGATTTATGCAACTTATTTTCATTGGTTAAAAAGTTTATGTGTGATACTGTGTATATGTATGTATGTATGAAACAGCTATATGAGAACACAAGTGATAAAACTATTGAGGTAAAAATGTTGATAGTTGAATATAACCTATGCATATATGATCAATTAATATATGATAAAGGAGCCATGAATATACAATGGAGAAAAGACAGCCTCTTCAATAAATGGTTCTGGGACAACTGTATGGCTACATTTAAGACAATGCAACTGGATTACTAACTCCATACACAAAGTAAACTGGAAATGGATTAAAGACCTAATATAGGACATGAAACTATAAAACTCTTAGAAGAAAAGATAGGCAAAAATCTCTTGCACATAAGCATGAGCAGTTTTTTTCTGGATGCACCCCACCAGACAAGGGAAGCAAAATAAAAAATGAACAAGTGGGACTACATCAAACTAAAAAGCTTCTGCACAGCAAAGGACATAATCAATAAAACAAAAAGGCAACCTATAGTATGGGAGAATATATTCATAAATGATTTATCTGAGAAGGAGTTAACATCCAGAATATATAAAGAACTCATATGCCTCAACAAACCCCCCACCAAAACAAATAACCTTATTAAAAAACAGAGGACTGAACAGACATTTCTCCATAGAAGAAATACAGATTGCCAACAGACACATGAAAGGTGCTCCATGTCGCTAATCACCAGGGAAATGCAAATCAAAACCACAATGAGATATCACCCCACACCAATTAGAATGGCAAGAAATAACAAGTGTTGCCAAGGTGAGAAAAGGGAACCCTCCTACACTGTTGGTGGGAAGGTAAATTGGTACAGCTGATGTGGAAAGTAGTGTGGTGATTCCTAAATAAACTAAAAATAGAAATACCACATGTCCCAGTAACTTCACTTCTAGAAATTTACTGGAAGAAGACAAAATCTCTGATTTGAAAAGACATATGCACCCCTAATGCTTATTACCGCATTATTTATAAAAGCCAAGATATGGAAGCAACTCAAGCATCCATCAACAGATGAATGAATAAAGAGTCGGTACATATATGCTATGGAATATTACTCAGCCATAAAAAAGAAAGAGGTCCTGCCATTTGCCACAACAATAGATGGACCTACAGGGTATTACCCTCAGTGAAAAAAGCCAGGTGGAGAAAGACAAATGCCATTTAATTCCCTTATTGTGGAATCTAAAAACAAAACAAAACAAAGTGAACAAAGAGCAGTAGACTCACAGACACTGAGAAGTGACTGGTGGTTACCATGGGGGAAGGACAGGAATAAAGGGCCACAAAAATTCTCAATCATAATGTAAATTGGTCATGGGGATGGAAGGGCAGCATGGAGAATATAGTCAATGATTTAACATCTTTCTATCTTGACAGATAGTAACTATGGTAGCTGGGGAGAGGATTTAATAATGTGTATACTGTTGAAACACTGTGTTGTATACTTGAAACCAATATAATACTGTGTATCAAATATACTTCAATAAAAAAATACACTAAAAAAAGAAATAACCTATAAAAAAAGTTGAATATAGACTTGATTTACTATTTTGACAGTATGACTTTAAGTTAATAATTATTGGCAAATAAGTTTTTAAAAAAGCATGCGTCTTCTAAAAAATGCTGTTTTACCTAAAACCAATTTGAAACTCTCAAAGTTCACTAATGTAACATCACATAACAGGTTTTAAAATATGCAGCCTTCTCTCTACATGTTCAGCTAGCAGTACTCACATTAATAAGTTCCAAATCACACTGACCACGTTCATAAGCAACACAGGCCAGATGTGGATCTCTCTTCTCACAATACTTTCCAACAACACGACTGTCATAATAAGGATTTTCACGAAGAAATCTCTCGGGGTTGTTATTACTGTCTATGTAGATTTTGGCTAATGCATTGTGAGTAGCAGGCTCCTCACAGCCTTCATGAATTCTGGCCTCTAGCCAAGGCAGAAGCAGTTTTAATCTAGTTAAAAAAAAAAAAAACAGAACATATATACACACACTGTATTATAAGTAATGCACTCTTGACATGCTAACTATATAAGTAATTTATGGTCTATAATGTGCTTTCCCATGCATTACTTTGAATTCTCAACAACCCTGTCACAAATTGGGAAATAAAGATTCAGAGAGGGTTAAATGATTCACCCAAGGGTGCATAAAAGATACATATGACTACCTTTATAACCTCCTTCTATATTACCTAGACAGGATATAGAAAGAAGGCATTATAGATTCACAGAATGTTCTTTTTTATACTGGACAAAATATCTAGACTTCAGGGTAAATTTTATTTAAGGGTAGAATGGCAATTGGTATGAGAATACAAGCCAGATTATCTGAGGTTCCTTTCAATTTTAACAAAATTAACATACATTACCTACAACCAAAGGAAGCAGTACAGTAAATACTGGGAACAAAATCTGGTGGCTTTAGAAGCTCTGGGTTCAATAATTCCACCAATTATATTTACTCCCCCAAGAGTCATGGTTTCTCTAAGCTTCAATAGCTTATGTTCCAATGGTCCTGATGACAAAAACTCTTTAACATGGTTTAAATATCAAAAGCACACAGAAAAAAATAGTAAGCCATTATTTTGGCTATCAAATTCATGTGGTTCTAACACACTCCCACTATGGTAAAGGTGCTTAACTTTTCTATTAATAAAGGCAAAAATCAAGCTCCTAGAAACATGTGCAATCCAAGCAGGTATGCTATAACAACTGAAAGAATAAAGATTAGCTAAGGCTTATCTAGACTAGTGACTTAGATGTGAATCTAGTTTACTACAATATAATTTGTCACTGTAAGACCAAATCATCTAACTGTAACCATCTGGCTATTTGCCTAGAATATAAAACCAACAAGATTATTTTCAGATATTAGACTTAAGACTCAACTGACACCACTTTCTCAATGTTAAATTGTTATGACCTACAATCAATTCAAACTAGGATCAAACATTTAAAATCAGTATTATATCCTACATCTTTATTGTCAGTAAATACAGAATTTTTCCTTGTTTGAAACATTCAAATACAAATTTTATGAATGCCAACAGTACGACACCTATACCAACTCAGGTTAAAATTAAACCACATAGGCTTTCTTGATTTTTTTTTTATAATTAAAGTAATTTCCCACTGGTATACCAACCCACCAACCTCATTTACTACATCAGTACTTTCTAACCACTAGTTCATCAAAGTGTCCCAGCTAAAAAAGACTGAATAGCATGAAGAACTAGAAGCACTTACGCTATACTCTCCTCTATTGCAAATTCATACTATCATATTAAGGTTTGAATTAAAAATCAGTTTAACCTAGAGTTACACAGAAAACTCTTTCTCTCATTATACTCAAGAATTTATCAAAGAATTAGTTACTAAATATGGTGGTATCATACCTAACTAAAAGGAAGCTTGTCATATACATTAAAAATATACACAAAGTCAAACTACATAGCTATATGTAGCTGTACTTCTAAACAGGGGAAAAAGTTAATAAGGTTAACAGATTTTCTATTTGACAACTATAATACTTTAGAAAACAAATTTTTTTTTCCAGCACTACAGCTAGGTTCATGTCTAAATTTGGTGTCTCAAGGGAATTATGGTCCATGTGTTACTAAGTAGCTTTAAGGTTAACTGACAGGTTATATTTTAATCTACTACCATGCTGAGAGAGACTACTAGTTTATCCCAGGTATGAAGGTTAAAATGGTACTACACCTGTTCCTTTTTTCAACCTCAGCAACAAGCTCATCAGTAGAGAATTGACCTCTTACAACCAGAATCAAGTTTTTAATGACATCTTCGGAGCAATCAACATCAAGTAATCCTCCAATGACCACAGGAAGTCGACTTGGATTCACCTTTGTTTAAAAAACACAGAAGACACTGAGAAGTGACTGGTGGTTACCGCTGGGAAGGGGTTGAGGTGGGTGGGTGGGGAAGGTGAGGGTGATAAAAGGGGCACAAAAATTCTCAATCATAATATAAGTTGGTCATGAGGTTGGTAGTATAGCATGGAGAATATACAATCGTTCTGTAATATCTTCCTATGATGAAAGATAGTTAACTGCAGTAGTGGGGGTGAGGATTTAATAATATGCGTAACTGCTGAATCACTGTGTTGTACACTTGAAACCAATATAAAATTATGTATAAATAATACTCCAATAACAAAAATAGAAGAATGCCATTTTATTACTAATAAGAAAAGGAAAAAGGAGTTTTAAAAAATAAAACTCATTTCCCTCTTATAAGCCAAGTTTTAAAATTCAGTAATAAACTGAGTCTAAATATGCAACTAGACAGAATTCAACAAGAAATCTGGCTTGGTTAATTAATTACCTCAGCATTTCTCCAAAGAATAAGTAAGTCCAAAGAAGCTAAAGTCATGGAATGACTATGAAAGACTGTAAATAAAAAGGGCTCAGTTACAGCAAAAGTGTCTTTTTATTTCTGGAATCAGAAGGTAAAGTTTCTAATATTTATATTTAAGATGGTTTTAAAACTGTGTTTTGGTATCTGGCCTCTGCATGGATACCTCTGGGGCTATCAAGCAAGTAGGATGTGGGCCACCTAACTTTTTTCAACTAAGTTAATTCTGTTCTGTTTTACATACTTAGCATGCATGCGAAATTTTAATCTAAGAAAGGATTCTGCTAAAAGAAGAAAAAAGACATGTGAAAAGTCACTGTAGCAGACCACTCTTGCTGGGCAAAGAGTTTCAAAAGGATGAAGATCTACAAGAGATAAGAAGTAAAATCTAAAATACAATTCTATTTTTAAGTTATCTATGTATTACTTACCTTCTGTACATAAATCTCTATATACTTCTGAAGATTATTTCTATATAAATAGAGCACCAAATCATGGACAAAGTCAAATCGATCACACACAATGATAAGCGGTAACTGATCTGTTAGCTTTGCTTCCTGAAAAAAGAACAAATGGATGTCTTAATTTTCTTCTTCTGTGCGATATCGTATCTATGTAAAATATGAAAACCTGTTCTACACTGGCGGGAGAGGTTCACATAAACTTGGCTCTCCTCTTGAAAAAAATGTCCCAGTAGCTGGAGCATGACCACCCCCATTTCAGCAAATTTTATGAAGCAATACTTAGATGCACAGCAAAATACCAAGTTCTTCCCCCACACACACACCCTTTACCAAAAAAAAAGTATATGAATTAAGATTTGTGAGCCACCAGTGGCATGCAGGATATAAAATCATCACACTAGGCCTTTCATTAATAGTAACACTTCAACTGAATTTGGAATATATTTAAGAACTATAGTCACACAACTCACATTTGTTTCAGTCTAATGACTTAATTTTTATGCCCCCCCAATTCCAATCTATATGGTCAGCCTTTAACATTCCATAATAATAAAGGCTACAAGGAGCAGCCATGATGGTAAGAGCTATGATAAATACACCACATGTTGCTGTAATAAGAAAAAGGTCAAAAAAAAAAAAAAGAAAAAACATCTTCAAATTGCCAAATGCTTTTACCATTACAAATACCAAACTATAATCCTTATAGATTGACAGAGATGTTACAGACAAGTGGGTAAGACCTGTACTGGGCATTTACCTGATACATGTCCTGTTATATTCCACAGACATAAGGTACAGCACAAAAAACAACAATTTCCATCAGGAATTCATTTATACACAGACAGTTCCTCAATAAACAATTCCTCTATGACAGGCTACTAAGGAAGCTGAACTAAGCAGGATAGGACTTTCCCCAATGACAGCCACTGAGAATATTATTTCAAGGTTACAATAAAATGGTTTGCTAAGTCTAGTCAGTCACCCAATTATAAGTAATTCCAAGATTAGTTTACAAAGTGTTCATAGAACACCAAACTAAATCTGAGAGTCATGAGAAATCCTGAATAAAATACCAAAATGGCTGTAAATCTCAAGTGGAAGTCCAGTTACAGATTTTTCACATTAAGGAAAGTCTAAAGCAAGTATTATTTACCACCATGGTAACTGTGCTAACAGCTGCTATCACTTCTAGAAAGAATGTCTGATCTACCTATGCAACAGATTTCAGTCAGCCAAGGTTTTCCTTATTAAATAAATATCAAAGATCTAGTGGATCAATACACTAATCTTCTTTATCCTGTTTAATATACATATAAAACATTACATATTTTATTTTACCATTTAGGGAGACAACGTACTTCCAAGTAATCGAGATTACTTGTTATTCCATTCTCATGCACATGTGTTTAAGATCTCTGCTGGCGAAGACAATTATACTGTATTCCCAAAGGAAATTTAAGACTGAAAAAGCAGACACAAACTAGGATACTTTCTTGACTGCCTAAATTTGCACATGATTTCTATACATGGACATAATGCTATTCATATTTAAATTATTAACTAAAAGGTTACCCTCCAGCTACTATGGTTAAAGGTTTTAACATCAAAATCAAAGTCATACAAACACTTTCACAGGTTTTCTTAAACATGAAGTTATTCATTTAACTATTATTTACTGAGTACCTATGTACCAGACACTGTTCTAATGCACTGGAGATACAGCAGGATCAAAGTACGCATTGCTTCAAGAGACTTACATTCTGGTGTGAAGGGACAATGTCTAATAGTGGTAAGTGTTATAAAGAAACATAAGGATATGGAGGAGGTGAGGATGGGATCTGGATAGGTTTTATTTTAGACAGGGTAATTTGAGTTGTCCCTTCCCATGACATTTGATCAGAAATCTGAAAGAAAAGCTAAGGGAGCAGATCATGAAGGTCTGAGAGAAAAGTTGAAAAAGGCATAAGCAAAAGCCCTCTGCAGGAGAGGGATTGTGGAGTTCTGGGAATAGCAAGCAGGCCAGTGCCTCTGAAGCAAAACCAGGTAAGGAAGAATGATACAAAATAAGATAAAAGGTGGCATGGGTTTGAAGAACAGTTTCATGCTTTCTATGGAGAGCAATAGTTCCAAAGGGTTAGGGCACCAGCCAAATGCTGCCAATGAAACCATTGCATCTTGCTCACAGGCTACATCCTTTCTCACAGAAGAAATCATATTCACCAATCTGTCTTCCTGTGGCTTGCATGTACCTGGCACTTGAATGTTCAAGATCAGATTCAAAGAAATATATTTCTTTTCATCATCAAGTTCACATACAACACTAGTCAATTAACATACAGCTAGTATCTCCAAAATGGAGTTTAACAATAGCAATGATGACACTGAGCATGCAGCTACCTACTCCTACAGGTCAGTAAGGAAAGTAAATGGTTTAGAATGCTCATTCACACAACTGGGGTGAAAGGCTGACTACAATAGAAACATCTTATACTGTGAGCTTGCATCTCAGATTATTTAAAGATAAGACACTAGGGTTTACCTCTAACTCAGGCTGGAATTAAAATTCCTTCAAGGAGTCAGAAATAAACCAGGAAAGAAATAAAACTTGCCTGATAGAAAACGTATGTAGGCTAACTCAATTTTATTTCCAAAGCTTACCAGTAGAGCTTATTATTAACCATATTTATCACTTGATAACACAGCTTGTGGTCGAAGAAACAGGCTGAAGCACTTTAATTTGCCTAACATACTGAAGAACAAACAATAGCTAATAACAGGAAGAAATGAAATTTGAACCAGATCTGACTGGTTCAAAAGCCCATAATCTACATCTACTCCCTCCTCTAACAAGCTTGCACCTAATTCCCAAGTACGGAGGAGGAATACTCATCTAATGAAAATTTCATGGGCTAATAACCTAAGGCTGCATCATCCTAGGATTGAGAGGATTTTTCTGGAAGCTCAAGAACATCATAATTAGGTGAAAATAGTTAATTTAGTCCTGCTTTACATATACATAACTCAAGTATTAAAACTCAATGCTACATCTTATTATGCTGATGGATAGTGACTACAATGGGTTATATGGGGGGCACTTGATAATATGGCTGAATGTAGTAACCACAATGTTGCTCATGTGGTTTATAAGAATGTCCATCAGTGATACCTTAATAAAAAAAAATGCTAAAGAATTTATAACTGAAGCAAAAAGCTGAGAGCTTAATAACAACATAAAGAAATCAGTGTAAGAATCTGGAGGTATTTTTTAAAAAAAGGAAACAGTACTGATGCTCAGAGGAGGAACTGAACTGGTGTTATGGGTATACCAGTCAAGCATACAGCATCAAATCTTTCTTATTTAGAGGGTCTGACACCAGAAAGTCTTGGGTTCAAACCCATCGCTCTAGCCATCCTACTCAGAATATTCATGATGGCCCAGATTTTTAAAAGTTATAATTTTATGGAAAGTTTAGCTTTTAATCTAAGTAAGATACAGAGCATCTTCAGCACTTTCAACACCTCATTACACTAAAACCTGAAAGCATTAACTATTTAACCTAGAGCCTAGGTAGTTAATTTCTTCAAAGGAACAATCAGCTCATACAACTATAGATCCTATCTAAAAATGCTGGCTATTAGGAGGTAGGATAAGCCTATTTTTTTTCCTACTGAATTACATAATAAACATTTTGGTTTTAGTTCCAAAAACACAAAAAATACTTTAGTATATAACTATAAAATATATAATATATAAAATATATAATATATAAAATATATAATACATAAAATATTTGGCAGGGTAATCTGAATGTCCTTTGGTATTCTTGATTTTTATAGACAACTGCCAATTTTAAAGTTTTATTTCTTCACAACGTAACTAGTAGGTATGAGAAAAAAGCTAAAGTTAACTTAAACACTTAACAAAAAAATGAACCGTCCTTATGTGTGATTTAAAGAGCTTCAGTCTTTAAGCCATCACTTCTTCATTCCAACACAGGGAGTTCTTATTTCTCTATAAATTCATGTGTCACAAAGCTGAGGGTTTTTTTTGTTTGATCTGACTTCCAATTTGTGAATTATACACGATTAACATTTAGTTGCTAGAGTCAAGCTAATTTGATAATTTATGTCTTTTAGACAACAGACCCCTTTGCATATAATAGATGTTCCTTAAAAGGTGATACTGAGGGCAAGCTTATCTTAATATTCAAAAGGTGCCTGTTTTACACCTGAAGCAAATAATTTGTATATCAACTATATTTCAATTTAAAAAAAGAGCCTAAATGACACTGAGAATACAATCACTTTTCAAAATTAAAATGAAAGAAAGGAAATTTCTTTGAAATAGTGCTGTTCTTTTCTTATTTTAAACAGATGGTCATTCTTAAGTACTACTTACCAATTTCCTTCCTTATTTCACAGGAAACCACAGAGTATTAAATTTGGAAGAAATAATTCAGCAAACAATTGAGAATGTTAAGAATCTCACATGTAAGGGAAAAAAGAATTTTAAAGCTATGACCAACCCCTTGGAGAACTGCTGATCCACAACCTAACCAGAAAATGCATTACCCAAAACCACTTACCTTGAGAAAATTCTTGACCCGCTCAGGATCATAGCAGTTGCTTTCTCTGCAGATTCTTTCAACTTCTTTGATCTGCCCAGTCTTGCAAGCTGCCTGAATATATTTAAAGTGCACATCTGGGTCCTGGCTAAAGTTAACAATGGATCCCAGAAAATAGAAGAGACCTTAAAGAAACAGATAATTGAAATTAAACATAGGTGCACCTTTGAGAATGACAGAACTGAAAAATATTCAAGCAATTAAAAAACACTGTTAATTATACCACAAATTAAAAAAAATAAACACTGTTACACTAAATACTCCCAAATAAAAACTGGTTGCTCAAATGTTCAGTAAGAGTAGAAATTAACCCAGTAATCAGGGTTCAGTAAATGGATTTGCACTTTAATCCCTACAGAACAGAAAACTCAATGCAATGTTTCTAGTAGTTGAGAACTAGTTTAGGAGGCAGCTACTTAATACAAAGCTAATCATCACACCATATTCCGTAAGAGAAATTTTAAATGAAGTTCCTTAGAGCAGTTGTTTTTTCCACATGCAATAGGAAAAATACAAAAGTCGTCTGAAGAGAATTTAATGCAGTGCTATCCAACAGAACTTTTGCAAGAACAAAAATGTTCTGTATCTGCGCTATCCAATATGGCCGCCACTGACCACATGTGGGTGGCTACTGAGCACTCGAAATGTGGCTAGTATGACTGAAGAACTAAATTTTAGTCATATTCAATTTTAATTACTTTAAATATACATACATAACTACATGTGGCTATTGGGTACTGTACTGAATGAGTAGTATAAATTTAGTGCACAGTTAATATAGAGTAACTAAGAAAAATTTAAGAAAACTAGTAGAAATCTCTTACTCCTTCTGCCTAGAACAATACTACAAAAAGGAGGAAGAAAAGCTAATTGGGGACTTGAAGTTTTGCTAATGAACCTAAGAGTCATCCAACAATGATTACATTAGTACTCAGTATAGCACTGGTTCTCAACTGAAGGTAATTTTCTTCCCCAGAGACATTTGGCAATGTCTGGAGACATTTTTGAAGGCCACAATTGGTGGAGCTGATGCTACTGTCATCTAGTGTGGGTAGAAGGCAGGGAAGCTGCTAAGTAGCTTGCATGAACAACTTACCGTCTCCCTTCACCCCCAAGCAAATCACCCAGCCCAAATGTCTGTAAGTACTGAAGTTGAGAAAACCTCAGTCACAAAATGTCCCTGGCTAGAAACATTTGCCATTTTAAGAGTCACACGGAATCATCTTATTCCTGACCATTAGTACTTTCGTCTCATATAATGACAAAGATACTGCACATATTTTTGTATCTTAAAATTCTGCCTTTAATTCACCTATACAATATCCAAGTGAACAGTCTTATTCACTAGTCTAAAACCTCACATAACAGATGCTTGGCAACATTTACCAACTAATAGAACTTAAGCTGTCCCATAAAATTAAGCATGTAGAAAGAATTTCCAATAACCTAGTCATCATAATAAACCTCTTAGCTATCTTTAGTAATTAAAAACAAAACAGAAATTCCTAATTACCTTCAAAACTCTTGAAAGATTCAAAAAGCTCAATCAGAGACTGAGTTGATAGTTGTTCGTGATATTTAGAAGCCACCTGAACACAGATCTGTAGATTCTGACGAATATTGGCAGACAGCATGGCCCTGAGGCATTCTAGGGAGTCTTCTACTGATAAGGACCCAAAATAATTCACTAACCACTAGAGGACAAAATAAATACATAATTAAATAAATGAAATAACGATGAAACTAATGGTGGTATGAAATTACTATCTTCAGTACCACAAACACATTTTCAGTATATCAATTAATCATAATTAACAATAGCTGTTAGGTAAGAGACTAAAATACCTCAGGATTAAGAAGATGGGTGTGAACAACTGCACGCTTTATATCATATAAATCAGTGAAGTGTTCTAATGCACGCTGCAGTAGACCAGCCTTTTCACACAGCTGAGCAATATGAGCCCGGTCATAATGTGTGAACATCTGATTTCCTAGGATAGCATCTGCAACCTATAAAACCACAAATAGGATCAGTTTATTTTACCATCCCATTTATATCAGTAATTCTATATCCACATTACATATTAAGATTTGACAGTGAATTGTTAAAGGAGAGAAAGTGCAAAGGAATGTTTGCTACACTTTCTTCTATGAGGAACAGGCATCTCAGTAGCTTTGAATAACAATCCAAGCAGCTCTGAATAACTACTAAAACAGTCTTGAAGACATGCCTAAAAAGTATGAAAACACGTACCTGAGGTGCATGCATTAAGTTCATCTCTAGTAACCGTGTCTGTAAAGGACCTTCAGATGGGCGATTATTCTTCAGGGCATCAAGCAAAAATGCAGTACATTGCTGAATTAGATTGTATTCCATAAAGACATCCACAATCTGCAAGAAAAAGGATTTAAAGGAAATGAATGAGGCATTTAAAAATTGTTTTATAATGCTGACGAGCACAGTAAATGAAATTAAACACCTTTCTTTACATAAAATCTTGCCAGACCAAATCCTCATATTTAAAAACATTACTTGGACAACACAACTCCATAATTTTAGAATAAATTTTCTGTAACAACTTTCTATGTAGCTAGACAGTAACCACACTAGAGGGGGTGAAGATTTAATAATATGGGTAACTGTTGAACCATTGTGCTGTATATTTGAAACCAATGTAAAATTGCTTATCAATGATGTTTCAATAAAAAAAAGAGTATATCAATGATGCTTCAGTAAAAAAAAGTGAGTTTTTGGCTTCTGTAGTTACTTTCAGTTCTGGTAAAAACAACTGCAAAATACTTCAAGATACTATGTAATAGCAAAATACAATCAAACAAATAGATTTAAAATTTTGATGAACTATTGAAAACATACAAAAACATAAATATAAAGGAGTCTGTGACTCCTACTACCTACATGCATCTCTTCCCTCTCCCCTCACCCAGTGGCAGCATTATCCCTTGTTTTACTATCCCGTTATATCTTTCTTATTTTTAATGCATATACTTCTCTAAACAAGATGGTTTGTTTTGCATGTTTTAAAACTATTTAAAAGTAGTGGCTTCCTGTCCATTCTCCTGCAACTTGCATTTCTGTAAGCTCTTTAAGGTTTATCCATGTAATTTAGATAGATACAACTATAATTTCTACTAACTGAAAGGTTAATCCTTTTTTCTCCAAAGTTGTTGAAACTCAGATCTCCCCTATTCTTCTACAGAATATATTTTAATGCCTTTACCTGTGTGATATCAGCAAGAGGTTCTTCATCCTGAACTAACATTTGAGCAAACTGCTGTCCCTGATCTGGACTAATACGCATGACATTTCTCAGCAGAAAGATCCAGTCTGGAGTATACCCAACCTACAAATAAACAGAAATTTAAACTCTGCTGCAAAGCTTCATTTTTATATCATTTAAAGGCTTCTTCTACAAAAGAATATTGCTAATATAGAAGTACCGGTGGAAGTACCAATTAATTTTTAACTTAAGATGTTCAATTTAACCTTGGTTTACAGTAGGCAAATAGATACCTTAGTGATAACATATTTGAATGAGTGTGAATTTTCCTAACTAGTGTAATTCATTTTTGATGCATGACCATTTCAAAAAGTTTGTTTTAACCAAAACTGACCAAACAAGAAACAGAAAAACTAAACAGACCAATCACCAGCAATGAAATTGAAGCGGTAATCAAAAAACTACCCAAGAACAAAATCCCTGGACCAGATGGATTCACCTCTGAATTCTACCAGACATATAGAGAAGAAATAACACCCATTCTCCTTAAAGTTTTCCAAAAAATAGAAGAGGAGGGAACACTTTCAAACTCATTCTATGAAGCCAGCATCACTCTAATACCAAAACCGGGCAAAGACCTCACCAAAAAAGAAAATTACAGACCAATATCCCTGATGAACGTAGATGCAAAAATACTCAACAAAATATTAGCAAACCGAATTCAAAAATACATCAAGAGGATCATACACCATGATCAAGTGGGATTCATCCCAGGGATGCAAGGATGGTACAACATTCGAAAATCCACCAACATCATCCACCACATCAATAAAAAGAAAAACAAAAACCACATGATCATCTCCATAGATGCTGAAAAAGCATTTGACAAAATTCAGCATCCATTCCTGATTAAAACTCTCAACAAAATGGGTATAGAGGGCAAGTACCTCAACATCATAAAGGCCATATACGACAAACCCACAGCTAACATCATACTGAACAGCGAGAAGCTGAAAGCTTTTCATCTAAGATCGGGAAGAAGACAGGGATGCCCACTCTCTCCACTGTTATTCAACATAGTACTGGAGGTCCTAGCCACAGCAATCAGACAAAACAAAGACATACAAGGCATCCAGATTGGTAAAGAAGAAGTCAAATTGTCACTATTTGCTGATGACATGATATTGTACATAAAAAACCCTAAAGACTCCACTCCAAAACTACTAGAACTAATATCTGAATTCAGCAAAGTTGCAGGTTACAAAATTAACACACAGAAATCTGTTGCTTTCCTATACACTAATGATGAACTAACAGAAAGAGAAATCAGAAAAACAATTCCATTCACAATTGCATCAAAAAGAATAAAATACCTAGGAATAAACCTAACGAAGGAAGTGAAAGACCTGTACTCTGAAAACTACAAGACACTCCTAAGAGAAATTAAAGAGGACACTAACAAGTGGAAATGCATCCCATGCTCTTGGCTAGGAAGAATAAATATTGTCAAAATGGCTATACTACCTAAAGCAATCTACAGATTCAATGCAATCCCTATCAAACTACCAACAGCTTTCTTCAATGAACTGGAACAAATAATTCTAAAATTCATATGGAACCACAAAAGACCCCGAATAGCCAAAGCAATCCTGAGAAGGAGGAATAAAACAGGGGGAATTACGCTCCCTGACTTCAAGCTCTACTACAAAGCCACAGTAATCAAGACAATTTGGTATTGGCACAAAAACAGACCCACAGACCAGTGGAACAGAATAGAAAATCCAAACATTAACCCAAACATATACAGTCAATTAATATTTGATAAAAGAGCCTTGGATATACAATGGGGAGATGACAGCCTCTTCAGCAGCTGGTGTTGGAAAAACTGGACAGCTACATGTAAGAGAATGAAACTGGACTACTGTCTAGCCCCATACACAAAGGTAAACTCAAGGTGGATCAAAGACCTGAATGTAAGTCATGAAACCATAAAACTCTTAGAAAAAATGTAGGCAAAAATCTCTTGGACATAAACATGAGCGACTTCTTCATGAACATATCTCCCCGGGCAAGGGAAACAAAAGCAAAAATGAACAAGTGGGACTATATCAAGCTGAAAAGCTTCTGTACAGCAAAGGACACCATCAGTAGAACAAAAAGACTTCCTACAGTATGGGAGAATATATTCATAAATGACATATCCGATAAGGGGTTGACATCCAAAATATATAAAGAACTCACGCACCTCAACAAACAAAGAGCAAATAATCCAATTAAGAAATGGGCAGAGGACATGAATAGACACTTCTCCAAAGAAGAAATTCAGATGGCCAACAGGCACATGAAAAGATGCTCCACATCACTAATCATCAGAGAAATGCAGATTAAAACCACAATGAGATATCACCTCACACCAGTGAGGATGGCCAACATCCAAAACACAAACAACAACAAATGTTGGCGAGGATGTGGAAAAAGGGAACCCTCCTACACTGCTGGTGGGACTGCAAATTAGTTCAACCATTGTGGAAAGCAGTATGGAGGTTCCTCAAAAAACTCAAAATAGAAATACCATTTGACCCAGGAATTCCACTCCTAGGAATTTACCCTAAGAATGCAGCAGCCCAGTTTGAAAAAGATAGATGCACCCCTATGTTTATCGCAGCACTATTTACAATAGCCAAGAAACGGAAGCAACCTAAGTATCCATCAGTAGATGAATGGATAAAGATGTGGTACATATACACAATGGAATATTATTCAGCCATAAGAAAACAAATCCTACCATTTGCAACAACATGGATGGAGCTAGAGGGTATTATGCTCAGTGAAATAAGCCAAGCCGAAAAAGACAAGTATCAAATGATTTCACTCATATGTGGAGTATAAGAACAAAGTAAAAAACTGAAGGAACAAAACAGCCGCAGACTCACAGAACCCAAGAACGGACTAATAGTTACCAAAGGGAAAGGGACTGGGGAAGATGGGTGGGAAGGGAGGGATTAAAGGGAAAAAGGGGCATTATGATTAGCAGATGTAATGTTGGGGGGGCACGGGGAGGGCTGTACAACTCAGAGAAGACAAGTAGTGACTCTATAGCATCTCACTATGCTGATGGACAGTGACTGTAATGGGGTTGGTGGGGGGGACTTGATGAAGGGGGTAGTTTAATAATTATAATATTGCACATGTAATTGTAGATTAATGAACCAAAATAAATTATTTTAAAAAAAGTTTGTTTTAAGAGATTAAACACACTCCTCCCACTTTAAATTGTGATAAGCCATGCAAGAGTAACTGTCTCCATACTTTAAAAGGTGTAATTCTTTATGTGAAAGCTAAAATAAGGTTTTTATACTTTTCCAAGTATGTAATAATTTAAGGGAATTCACCATTCAAGTCACTATATAGTGAGTTATTATCAGCTAAATTCTTTCTTAATGTCTTAATGAAGTTAAGAATTTGTTTCACTGAACTCACTTTTTTAGCATATAAAACAATCTTCTGGACTTGACCTGTTTCTGCAAAGCACTGAATGACTTTATTTGGGACATTAGCCCTTAGGTACACGCTAAGTGCCAGTGTAGGGTCCACAGATTTCACAAGGTCACCCAGTTCTTCGGAACATTCCAGCTGTCCAAAGGAAAGAGAGATTGTTTAGTAATCCATGAGCTGTTTTATAAATGAGTAGTCAATACTGCTTCCACTATAAAAAATGAATTGATAGGTACTTAGTAACTCAACTGTCCCAGAATATATAAAAATGCAAGGGCTGTGATTAGTAAAGACTCTTGATCTTGTGTTCACAGTAATGTCTCAGCAGAATTCTCTACATATCTTAAACAAAGATAAAAAGCCCACCAGAACTTCATGCTTATACATACTGTCAACTATCGTGTTACAAAGCATTTAAACAGCAGAGCTTGTACTTCTAACCATATACAGGTATCAGACACACAGGGTACCAACTTTTCAAAAATAATACAACTTTAATATAATGTTATCAAATGAAAATACGATATTTAAGGAGCCAAATGAGGCTTACTATAAGGACCATTATTAAAATTAGGGTATAATCTGTATGCCTGAAAAATCTAAACTTCATTATCCTCTCAACTTTTGGATTTAAGGTTGTAAATCAGGACCCTCTAATTCCACAAGGTCAAACAGACAAAAATTTAAGAATTTTTAGGTGGCATATAAGGAGATATTCTCCTCTGCACTATTCAACCTACCTTACTCAGCTGCCCATCTGGAAAGCAGCTTCCCTCAGAGTTCTGCTTTACGTACTAGTTGATTTTCTACTTTTAATGGCTATGTCAGAGAATAGCACTTATCACCGGTAGTCAGTACTGAGAAGCAAAAAGTTTAATTAGTCTGTACCTCTTAACTGAACATGCTAACTAATGAAGAGTTGACCAGTGTTCCTTTTACCACAAATGGATCCCATATGACCATTCACAAAAAATGGTAATGATACCCAAAAAGCTTTCACACTGTTATATAGGTCAGTTACCTTGGCTATTTCCATCCTCCCTTATCTTAAACAATTAGGACAGACCTCAAATACTTGCTGGTGTAGCTAGTAATTATTCTTCAGCAGACTCCTGTCCAAGCATCCTAACTATGAAGTACTATTCTCCAGTATCCTACAAAACTGCCAGAAGCTGGGTCAAGAAACAAGGACTTACAATTAGTAATGTAAAAATATTACCAATACACACTAAAGCTGAGAGATCTAACATTAAAAGTTATTTACTAATCAGAGTGCTTTGAACAGTATCACCTCAGTTCTTGACAGTGGCATAAGACATGGCAATTCAGTATTGCCACTTTGTGGAGAAAGGCTTGTTATGTCAGTATAAACGGAATAATAACACTAATGAATCATTAAGACTTGTTAGTCACCTTACAAATAATCAACTTTTGCCATAATGTGCTCCAAAAAAACCATAGTACCATTAGATGGTTTTTGTGAAAAGAAATTAATTAGGTACCGAATGAATACAAAAAGCATAGAAAAATCCTACAGTGAAGAAGTCTGGTTAGCAACAGCTTTTAAATGTTTATATTTAAATAAATTTCAAGAAACTACTTAAATATTTTTTCATGTAATGCCAATTAAGATTCTATGAAATCACTTTGGAGATCTACATCACTGCTAATTAGATAGCCCTGCTGGCTTGTTTACACTGCTAAGATCCAACATTTTATTTTACAGTTTCCCTTGCATATCCAAAGATCATTACTAGCAGCAAATACCACAATTTTAATGATACTTGGAGAGTTCTAAAAGAAAAGATACAATATTTGTATGGTTGAAACTATGTGCCTATTGAGCGTGGGATGTGGGAGATAGGAATATATTCTTATGTCCAAATAAGAGTTACATATCTTGACAAATATAAATGCATACTGAAGTAAGCATCTTGTATTAAGCTTTTCCTAAGGCAAAAGGATAGCAATTTGCTTCCAGGTTATCCTGGTATCTTGGATTCTATTTAAAAAACTAAACAAAGATATCCTACACCTCAACCTACCATAAAAAATTACATATTTGCAAAAGGAATTAAGTTTATGGATCTCATGCACTGTCTATTCTTGTTTGGTTCCTACAAGCAATAAATGGATGGAGAAGTTCTGGTGCAGACTAGAAGTTTTTAACTTGTTACCAAGGTATTTAATACAATCAAAGCAAAAGTATGTTAACACAAGTTAAGGTACCTTATCTTCTTTTAACCATTTCTCCAAAAGCTGTTTCCGCCCTTGCTGAAGCACAGGCCTACACAGTTCTAAAGATTCATATTTGTTTAGCTGGCCCTGGTCCAAAAGGATTCCAAAGTACTGAAGTAGAGGAGAAGTTTGGCCTGGCTGGGCTGGGACACTCTGGAACCGACGGATGGTGTCTGGGGTACGAAGGATTCCCTTTAAGAAAGAAAAATTGTTAAAGATTCCTTTCAAAGGTGATCCAACATCACACCAATAATTCCATGGATTTCTTAAGTCAATCTTAAAAGCAAGATTATATCTACTAACACCAAATTTCAAATCTTCAGTATACTGAACTGTAAAGATTCAGTCAATGTCTGTCGTATCTCTGGTTCAATGTTAAGAAATTATTCAGAATCAGAGTTACACCAACCTAATTACAATGCCATTGTGTAAGAAAATAAGCATATCATAAAGTAGTTAGAGATAGCTATTTTTCCAGGTTCACATTAAATGCAAATTTCATGATACTTGTTAGGATATAAGGTGTTAAGTCAGTCCAACATAACACAAGGGTGATGAGAATAAGTTCAGCTCAATTTCAGACAATGCCTCCATGAACTGAAAAGGATCTGTTTAATCTTCACCTTTTGGAAATAAAATCAGTAGGATGAGATCAAACTATTAAAACTAAGTAACTAAACATTACTACATCTATGTAAATCATAGCATGCTAAACCTACATACCCTTCTAACATTCTAAATTTTAAAAAGCTAACCAAATCTAGAGCACAGAAGAGTAATTAAGCAAATCTAGAGGCACTGCCAAAGTAATTCCACTCATATTCTACTACAGGAAACTATAAACTAAAAAGGATTAGTTTCTCTGTGGAGAGCCTGTTCCGCTTCTCACAGTATTAGAAATAGAGCAAATTAAAATAATCCAATCACGGCAACTTCATTTTCATAGCTATTTACCTTTGGTGCATTAGCAGCCACCTTTGCTGCCTCTGAATAATTTCCCTGGGCAAAAAGAGCATTAAATTTCCGGGCAAAAAGTTCTTCAGCACCAGCTAGGTTGTTACGTACAGCCATTCTCAAAGCCAAATCAGGATTTTGTAGAACATTAGTAATATAAGGAATTATGTTTTCTTCTTCCACACATACTGATAGAACCTGCAATTTAAAGATTAATGAATAGCTATAATATGTTAATTTGAATATCAGTGATACCAAATCTGTTTAGAGCCTATTACTACTGAGTTACAAAGGTAATAAAATTGTGACAGCTGTTCTCTTATTGTCAGGAAAAAAAAGATTAGAGAAAAAAGAGGAGGCCAGGAAAGAGAAGACTAATGGGTGGTAAGCCATTTGGGGGGGTCCCTAAAATATGGTTATTCTGTAATATATAAACTCCCTAAACTTCACTGTCCAAACTCTAATTGCTTTGCTACCATCCATCCACTCTAAACATGGTAAAAATCAAAGATTAAGGCTCACATTTAATTGAGCTCTGAAGGACAATTTCATTCAGTTCACAGATCTGGGGGAAACAAAATCTTGACAACCTATAGAAAATGACACTGAAGAAGCTATGATATCTAAATGGGATCTAGGGCTTGCCTTGAAGAAGTTTAAGGTACATTTATTTCTTTTAACTCTAAGATATTTTTTTCCACAAGGATTTTTCAGTAATTTTCTTTAATTACATTTACATTCCTAGAGGCCAGATTATATACCCAATGAGGGGTAGGGCCACTGAATCCTCATGCACCTAATATAATGCAAGGCATAAAGCAGGTGGTTAAATGTAGCACTGGCAAAGAGCACCTTCTAATTGCTTCTATTTGGAGAATAGTTATCCACCTTTAGTCTTCCTAAAGTCACTGCCACAGAATGCTGTCCTATGTGCCTAAAAGCTGAACTAATGTCACTTGCTATAGTGAAAGGGAATACTTTACTACTTATGCATCCATTTCTCTCTCCAACACCAGAGCTGGTTATACACCCCAGCTTACAAACTACTTATATTACCTGTACTTCTCACACTATTATAATTTCTTGTCTGTTTACCAGTCACTATTCCATATAAGGAAAGAGACTAACTCTAATTGTGTAGTTAGCACCGCACAGTGTCTCACACAAAGAAATGCTTAATATTTGTTAAATACATGAACATGGGAAATTCCTGTCCCAAGATCAAAAACAACTTGAGAACTCAATAAGCAAATAGGTAACAGTCTATCCTGCCTGTCCAATGTAGACCTTTTGAGGAAAATGAAAAAATCTTAACCTCCAAAATTCTTTCATTTCCACAGGTCAGATCCCTATCCCCAAGCCTTGCATTGTATCCTGTATGGGCAATGTGTCATTCTACTTCATATTAAGACATACCCTTTAAAGGAAGCAAGCAATTACCTTCTTTATAGTTATTTATATTCCTGACCCAATCTTTGTTGATTTGCCTAGGAAAATGAACAAATCCAGTTCCAACTACACTTTCTGAACTTCCTAATGATTGCTACCTTTATCTTTCCCAAACATCAAATCCAGTTTCATCATTAACCAGCTTTCAGACCACCCTAGCAAATTTCTAGCAACCAATACTTAAGATTTACAGGGGACAGAGAAGATTCCTGTATCTTCTAAAGTACTCAGTTCTGCCAAGTCCAAAATTTAAGTTAGGTATATTAGCAGTAGTATCTTGATTGTGATTTATTTAACCAAAAGAAATCACACACTTATTCTTTCAGTCATATGTCCCGCTGTAGTTGGCTTTGATCAAAAGAGCAAAGAAAAGCCGAGACCTAAGGTAACTGTAAACACTTATCTCCTTACTCAAAGCAGCCAGCATAGAAAATTTGTAGGGTAAGGGAAGAAGAACAATCAGTAATTCTAAGGAATCAGAGTTATGAATATCAAATATATATGGTGAAATTATTCAAGACACTTCAGCTTAAGTATTACCTCAAAAACACAAGCACAGTAACAGAATAAAAAGGTCTCCAGCTTAACTTCATGATAATAAAATTATCACTAACCTAGTTCACAAAAAGTTCAATTCATTATTGATTTTTCCAAGAGACACATGCAACTGAATAAATGAAAACTACTGAATTTTTAAAGTCACTTTTGTGCCAGACACTGACAGGTGTAGCGATATAACAAAGAAAAGCCCCTTTCCTAATGAAGAAGAAGCTGAAGCAGTTAAGCAAGCAATTGTAAACCATTGTGATAAGTGCTATGAGGGGGGCTACCTCAGTTTCAGCAGCATGAAGCAGAAGCACCTAAACCAGGTGTAGAGTTGAGGTTAGGTGGATAGGTAAGGAGAGGCTTCCTTTCCCTAGAGTACTTGCCTCTTCATATACATACCATTTTCCAGAAATTAACAAAGCAAAGGAGAAAAAACCCTATCTACTTCCTTTGCTTACTATCAGGAAAAAATACTAATCTGGAGGAAAACTAGTAAAAGGCAACACCAGTAACAGTATTGTTTTTGAAGTTTTAAACATTTTTCAGAAAGTAAGATACTCCTGGTAAAATATTTTTAATTACATTAAATACTAAGAAAACACAGGAAAAGCATCACTTGTTAGGTTAGATGAGGTTTGTCAAATGTGACAAATCCAGAACAGGTAAGTATTTTCTCTAACTGGATTAACTTTCCATGTATGCTACAATAGCTACTGTAAGATACCACCTACCAACATTAAATATTTACTAACAAAGAGTTAGGAAAAGAGATGTAGGAAGAATTCTTTTCCTTGTAGTTGATAATGTGTCATAGAGATCATAAGAAGAAAACCCCTATGTACAAGGGTATAAAAAGAATACAAACATGACCTTAATAGTTTCTTTGCATGGAGAGTCACTTCTTTCGACAATAAAGACACATAAACACAATTCTAGGTGACTATACAGCAAATGATTTCTCTGAAACATGATCAGAGAGATTTTGTATAGCATGTTTCTGTATTTTGGGGCATATATTATTTTCTGACATCCAAACTATTTACTTTTGGGAAAAAAAAAGTTAATGGTAATAAGTGTTATCTTATTTCTTAACTTTCAAGGTTTCCTTACTTGTCCCTTTCTGTTTACTCCAATTATTCCAGCTGTGGCTTCATGAGGTGCAGTAACAAAGATTGTTTCTCCACTGATTCTGTTCATATAGATGCAGGTACCAGTCTCAAGATCATAGAGGTGGATATAACCATACTTAGTAATCAAGAATACTACATCATGCTTCTCACTGATCTGTATAAAGAAAATCAACACTTCAGTAAAATAATGAATCCACAAACAGAAAATTTAGTCCAACTGCATATTAGAGATGGTGAAATTCTAGAACTTTGACAAGTGGCTTACATAGAAAATTAAAAGCTAATATTTATGGTTTCCTCATTCTTACATCACATTTAAATGTGGGATTACCCCAAGTTTAACATAAAACACAAGGATATGAATAAAATGTGTAAGCTAAAAAACATAATTTTGAACTCAGGGTAACCCCATTTATATATTACATGACAGTTTGAGTATTATTTTATAAAGTTTCACTAATGAACTTTTTTTTAAATAAAGGGTATTCTATGCACAAATTACATTGACTGTGAGTAGCAGTTTGGGGTTAATTCTTTTTAAGAGGAGAGATTTTAAAAGTCCATTTGTTTTGCTTAAAATACCTGCATTGCAACAGGGAAGTCATTTTGTGCTTCTGGAGGAAAGAAAACATCTACTGCCTTCTTTGGAAAGGGCTGGTTCCCCGTAGGTGGTGTGCCAACTTCAATGATATGTAACTATTCAAAAGAAAATAAAACATATAAATCTAGATCTTTTACATTTGATCATACAGCTTTATTTGTAGCCCCAAACTGGGATCAACCAAAATGCCCTACAACAGGTGAGTATTAAACTATAGTACAACCATACCATGGAATACTCAGTCATAAAAAGAACTCACATGGACATTATGCTGAGTGGGGGGGGGGAGCTAATCTCAAAAGGTCACATACTATGATTCTATTTATATAGTATTCTTGAAGTGACAAAATTATAGAAATGGAGAGTAAATTAGTGGTTGTCAGGGATTAAAGACAATGGGGAAGACAGAGCGGGCTTAACTTTATAAAGGGGTGACATGGGGGAATCTTTGTGGTGATGGAATAACAGTGTGTATCTTGAAACTACTCGTGATAAAATGACAGACATGTCAATTATAAATTTAGTATTTCCAAATAGAAACCTAACTTGTTAAATTCTTCTCTGACAGCATATCTACCCTAACACAGATGGAAAGTATATGCCTAAGCTGAACTGTCTCTCTAATCACATACACCTCATAAACTGCATGAGAACATTTTGGTTTAAAATATCTGATCCTAAACGCCAACCAGGCAAGACAAAGTAAATGTCAATGAAAGAGTACTATTTATATTTTGCTTAATTATGTCAGGAATGGACTCAAGACAAAAAAATAATTCAGTTTCCAGGATATATACCTTATCAAAGTTAGAGAGTTCTCACCCTTATTTAGGACGACTAGCCATACTGAAAAAATTATGTGTTCCTTCAAAAGCCACGGCAGACTACACAAGATATAGCCTAATATATCAAGTGGGCCCAACAAACTATAACAGTTCTTCAGATACTACAAAAACATTATTTTTTTGAAAGGTCCTACTGGAAAAAAACTGTCTCAGCCTTACATCTTAACAATAACCTCTAGTTTCTAAAACCTATGCGTCTTTTTGTTTAAAGTCTACCAATTCAGATCTAAATACCAGCATTTTCTGTCCTTGTCATATTGAGAGGTTGGAGGATCATTCCTTGGTTCAGGGATTCTTGCTCTCAAATTTTAGCAGCACTGTAACTCTCTGTGCATGTTCCCTCCCTGTTGAAAGGCTATAAGATCATCATATTTTAAGCAATTTTTCTTAATTTTTTTCACTACTTACCATGGAAAATATTAAGACTTCAGAGATTTTACTCTGGCAGTGAGAAGAGCAGTCACACTGGGTTTTCAGGGACACCAGTGCTAACTGTGGCATCCAGCAGTGCAATCAGAACAGCAGCGGAGGCCTCAGAGCCGGAGCAGGGCTTTTGGCTGGGGCCTGGCTGCTGTACATTCTCCCTTGTTCTTCCTCACTTTCCACCCTTGGTTCTAAACCTTCCTACCTATTGTAAACTATCCATTATCCTTTCACTAAATTTTTAATGCTCTCATCAACCACACCTTGTTTCTGTTGTCTGCGATGATGAACCCTAACATACAAGATCCTCCACTTTGTCCAGGTGATTCCAATGTACAGCTGGCATTGAGAAGCTCTGACTTAAGGCAGTGTTACTCAAATTGAGGTTCACATTCTATCTAGTCACTTATGATATTTAAAATTCAGATTATGAGCTCCACTTACTGAACCAGATGCTTTAGATGTAAGGCACACAAATGTAGACTTCAGCAACCTTAGTGATTCTTAGGCACAGTAAAGTTGAAAAATACAAAATTAAGGCATTTGGTAAAAGCAATCAAAATAGTCTTACTCTAAACAGCTGATATAAAAAAAGTTGTTAAAGAATGTTATTCATTTTTAGACAACTATCACAAGAGAACATTATTCATTTTAGACAAGGATCACTAGAAGCAGAATTAAAACAAACTAAGTCACCACAAATCTGAATATTAAAAACAAATAAACAAGAAAAGGGAAAGACTATTTTGAAATGAAGTGACTGATTAATAGGAAACAGTCAAACAAGTTCTCATTAAAATAATTTCCAAAGCCAAAACTCACCTTCCCTCCAGCTTGACCCCGTACTGCAAAACAAAATAATGTTGATTCTTCTGCATTTCCTTCCATTTTAAACTGTGCGAAGCTAGCTGCATGTCCTTCAATGGGCTGAGACACTTTCCTATCTACAGAATATAACTGCATAGCTCCCACCACACGATTTTGCTACAAAGGATCAAAGAGAATAAAGTTTGGGGACTCAATGAACCAAATTTCATTAACTAGTAAAATTATTAGAATGCCTTCTCATCTTTAGCAGGATTTATAATTGTTACTTGGTTTTCAATGGAGAAGTGATACACCTCTTAATTTAAAATTTAGCTCCAAACATTAGTAAATGTTACCATGAATGTTTAAAATGCACCTCATATACAACCATCTCTTTAATACCTTAAAAAAAAGATAATAGGAGTATTCTTTCTATAGTAAATATTCATAACAAATTCCAAATCATTCATACAGGAACTCAATATCCACTTGATCTGCAAGTAAGATCTAAAAACCCTTGGTAACAGTACTCTGAAACTGTATGTCAGTATAAAGGCATTAGGCCAGCAATCTTTATTTCTTAAAAAAAGAAAAAAATGTTTTCCAAAATAAGTCAGATTCAAAAGGATTGCACATCTAAGACCTAATTTCAAAACAAACTGCATGCTGGGTACATTAGCTCTCTAGACCTTTTCTTTATTAAAAACTAGAAAAATGTTACCTGTGCAGATATGCCAGTCAGAAGTAACCACTTTTGCTTTGCATCTGTACGATAATTGATAATCTGGCACCCTGCAAGGCTAGAATGGCGATCAAACATTTTCACTGGCTGAGATTCTCCTTCCATACTCCAGTGATATACTGCATTATCCGTAACAAGAGCAACTGTATTCAAAGAGATCCATTTCCAGAAGGTGACATCATCAGTCATGGTATGGGCCTTCATTTTACTTTTCATTTCAATGTTGAATATCTGAAGAGTTTTCCCAGCTAAAAACACAATTAAGAATTATGAATCACTAAGAAAGCAAAGTTCAGGATAAATTAATATTTATCCTAGATAGCTAGACTAGCTCTGTAAGACCTGTAACTTCTAAACAAAATGGTTCTATCATGAGACCAATAACCAACTACAGAAGTCACAGTGATACAGCAGCAACCACTGAAGAGAGAGCTAAGACTGAGCAAATAATCTACAGCTACATCTGAAGCAAAATGTCTCTAATAAAGACATTTGAAACATTTAGAATGATATCCACAGAATTCTAAATCCCAAATTTAAAAGAGTCTAAAGAACAGCTCATGTAACAATGATGGGAAACATTCATACTTGTAATTAAGAATCTTTACCCATGAACTAAGTTACCTGCAGGTAGGAAGAACAAAGCAAATCTGATACAAACATAGGGAAAATGTCTAATTTTAATAGACAGTCATCCCCCATCCAACTAAATCTTGTGGAAACTGCATTCTGGAAGAGGATTCACTCTGCCTTATGAGAAAGTGCATTCACATAAGAGAAAGTGCATGCTACATTTAATTGGTTTAAGATACAAAAGGAAAGGTAGAGGTGTTGGGGAAAAGGAGAAGGGGACCCAGGAGGACAGTTTCAGGTACAGTTAATCTACTGGAGGTCAGAAAAAAGTTCAAGCTTCATCCAGTCAAGACAGCAAACATTTAATAAAAGAAGGGTGAGATCTGCCTTGAGTGTTCAGAGTTCAGCAAAGGCTTTTACTTAGAATGTGAAATCCATCACAGTCTGAAAAGTGACTTGATTTAAATTAACAGAGGTCAAAACCCAAGGCTACCACTAGATTATCCAATTCAGATCCATCTTTGGAGACTAAGGAAAACTCCATTTCTGAGCCACAGAGAAGCTGGCTCCTGAAGAACAAAAATTGTAAAATAATACGTGGGCAGAGTGGGGGTGATGGGACGGGACACAAAACATACAGCTTTGTACCACAACCCTTTTTACCACATATGTAAAAACTTCTTCCATAAAACAAAGAATATTATTCCCATTCCACACAATATTTAAACCACAACCAGACTTGAACAATTGTGAGAGTTACAGTCCTGTTTATAAAAAGAAGCCAAGGGGTTTAAAACTGGCTTCAGAGGGAAGCAGTATTTGGGAATGACTTCCTTTCCTTTGCTGCCTTCCCCAACCCGTAGAATTAATTAGACTTTTATTCTTTTAACATAGGTAGGGTGGTTTGGGGAGGTGCACAAGGATGACATACAGGCACAAATCTATGATACTGTTATTGTACAATGCCCTGAAAAGCTTTTCAATTTATTCTTTTTATAGAACAGGACAATAACTAATACAATCTAATTTAAGATAACTCACCATCTGCACACATAAGAAAGCATTAAGAAATGTGATAAGATAACAATAACATTAAAAATAGAAAAGAATTTTGAGAAAATTAAAACGATGGCCTTTAATAGGTGTGAGAGTTGCTACACAGCTGAATTTAAATTCTTTATAAAGAGGCTGAAGGGAGCTTAATACCTTAAAGTGTAACTAACATTTATTGTTTAATAGAAAAGCTTACTGCCACACACCATATGGTCCTAGGTGTAAGCTGGAACATCTTTCCTTGAGATGAGGTTAACTCCTACATTAGATATGTAATGGTGACTTATTTCTTTGACTATGCTTGCCTTCCCCCTACCCCCTCATTTACTCTCAACCAGTGTTATTACTAAGTACAAAATTTAGATTATGTAAAGAAAAGTCTATTTAAAAGCTTCAGAACCTCTAACAACTCACCCACAAATTTATCAAGAAATTACTAGGAATCTGAACACTTCCTCCTACTATATCAAGAAAAACAACAAAGCAAAAAATGGGCAATTAAATGTCTTTTCTAGAATCAACCAGACTGCCACCTAGCCCTCTTAAAAACTTGTTTTAAAGAGTCATTTACATTCTAAGTTCAAAGGGGAAAAATTAATATAGGCTCCCAGTGTGAGGTTCTTTAAACTCTGTTTAGATTGATAGTTTATTCAGACTGACTTTTTAATAGTCACAATAGGAAACAGTATAACCAGTATCCTTGAGTCCAAAACTTTAATTCCCACCTACATGTACCCACCGTTTTAACAATCAGTGTAAATTCAAACCATTTTTAGAACTTGATTATCTAAATGAAATAAAAGTCTTAAGTATAAAAAAGCATGATAAGTCTATCATAACAAAATTCTGCAGTGTTCATGTGCTAATATTAATAAAGTATATTTTATTCCAGAATATGAATTCCAAATTTGTCTTCTGGTATGGAGTTGTGTTTTTAGCAGTCTTATCACACTGTTAAGTATAAATTTAACTTCATTTCATCTAAAATTTAAAATTCTTCCAAGTAGATTTATGCTGAGTAGAAACACATTTCACAGAAACATGCCAAGAAGTCATGAAAATAGTTAAAATCAAATCCACTAATAGCTTTAACTTTGCAGATCCATGCAACCAATTTAATCAATACCAAAAAGGTAGATCCTAATTATTGTATCTGAATAAACTTTACATAGAAAGAGTTTTAAGAAAAAAAATACCACAATCTTTTTATTACCTTTCAGTGCTATTACTTTGCTAGCTGGATTCATGATGGCACTGTCTGCTGAAATTGGTCTTCGAATTGGATTACTTGGATCATTCATATCAATAATTACCACTTGGGCCTGCTCTCCTACTTTCTCTCTAATGCAGATGAATTTGTCTGACTCCATAGTCAGGGTACTAAAGCCAATATTTGCTGGGTTTATACCCAGATTCTGGAGCTAGGGGAAAAAAACAAAGAATATTAATAAGCCATGTTACAAAGTGAATTAGGAAGACCTGATATTCATGTATTATCACCATTACAAATCTTCATTTAACTATTAATGCTTCAAGGTCAACAGTGACACCTCCATTACATTGATTCAAGTGCATCAATTGATAGCCAAATAGCAGACCTTCTGTTCTCCCAACAATTGCTTTGTTATAACCTTGTAGTTATAACTACAAATGTATAATCCCGTGGTTGTAAATAAGAGGCAGAACAAACAGATATAAAGATAAAGAAAAGTACAGCTGAGAGCTAGAATTTATGTTTCATGGGATGAGGTCATCAATAGTTTTGTTTTAAGATCATTGAACTATTGGATCTGTCCTCCCTTATCTCCTTTAACATTTAGTAGTTGTCCACATGCATTGAGACTTCAGGAATCTAAAAATTAAGTTATAGCATAAAAAGATTTATAATTTCAGAGTTCTTTAGAGCTAAAGGAACTTGGACTAGCAAGAACAGATAGGCAAGTAAACAAAGTAACAGTACTTTGCAAAAAGTGCCAAAACAAAGGTATTTAAGAGAGACTTTGTCAAAGAAGACCCACAGCTAAGGGAATGTGTTCAAGGGAGGTAGACTAGGGAATGCTCAACAGAAGGAAAAACGAAGCTAAGGCCCAGTGATGTGAAAGTGTGGTCTGCTATGGGAGTATGAGATATGAAAGGCTTGCAGAGTAGAGAGTTAAGGTTATAAGGACAAGCAAAGGTCAGACTGACATGCTAAAGGTACACCAGATAGAATCCTGAATTTATTCTATCTATAGGCAAAGGAAGATACTTAATAACAAGGAAAATAATGGAATCAGATTTCCTTAGTGCACTGAGAAGACAGTAAAGTATTTGCTAAACAAAGAGAGGATCTAAAGATAGTGGTCTTTGAAAACCAGTTAAGTATTTAAAAACAAAAAGCACCTGTTAGGAGATCTCAAACAGAGTGAGTCACATTAATACCCTGGGCTACTTAATTTAGTATTAACAGTTTATGTCCCAATAAAAGGGGATCTTTTAGTTATCTTTCCACTAATTCAAGAAAACATTCGAGGAAAGCCTAGAACTAAATATGTAAAAGCAACAAGTTACCTTCTGAACTACTCTGTAAATTAAGAATTCCAAGTTTCTGAGTCACTAGTAAGCATTCAACTAAGGCAATTTTGAGGCTTGATTAGCTTTGGCTGGACTAGTTTTTTTTCTTTCCTCCAATGGATAATAAATTCACGTGCACAAAAATTCAAACAAAAGTGAAAAACACAGAAAAAAAAATCAAGTCTTCCTCCTGCCCTTGCAGCCCCTCAGATTTCAAATGTCCCTCCTCAGAGACCACCACTGTCACTATTGTCTTAGGACTGGTTGAGTCAAGTTAATTGTATTTTATCTAAGTTCTTTTGTCAACCTCTTCTGTTTGACAAATAGATAGCGCTTAACTACAACCAGGCCAGCAATACGAACAAGATACAACATAAGATTAAGACTACATTTTACTTTCCTCTTTATACCTCAATGACTGCAGGCACAACCAGTTATAAAGTGTAGTTACAGTAACCTAGTCACGAATACCAGGGCAAGGAGTTAAGCAACTGTCTTAACTATTAATACAAACATAGAAATAAAGTAGAAGATTAACAGCAGTTACAAGCTCAAGTATATGTAAAGCAAATACAGAAGCTGTGAGATATAATAAATTTGGTTACAGTAAAACTTAATGAATTATTCTAATTTGTTCCTGTAATTTTTATAGTACTTTTAGTTCTAGAATTAATGGAGGAAGATTAATGCAGGAAGGTCCCTAATAACATACAATAGGGCTGTAGGAGTCTTCAGGGAGGCCTTATACACACACCAAGTTATCTGGTTTCAGGAGTGGTGTATACACTTATTTTTCTGAATAGATGGTCCTCATATTTTTATAAATTTAACCCATAGTTACCTTTCCAATAGTTGGAAAAAATATTCCAGTAGCTCCTAGAGCTCCTAGAGCTCTATATATAAAAGCAACAAATTATCTTCTGAACTACTCTTAAAGTAAGACTTCTAGTAGTGTTTCCAAGTCACTACTATGCATTCACCTAAGGCAATTTTGAGTTTCAACTATCACAGCTTAAGTTCTACAGTGTTTGAGAAACAGTAAAAATAAATAGTGTTAGTCAAATAAGTAAGTCAAACTAACTGACCCCACAAGTGATTCTAACAGATTCCTTTTTACCACTCCAACTTCAAAGGCAGGTACAAGACAACTATAAGAAAAGACACTATTAGAAAAGACAGCAAAGAGGAGGAAAAAAGCAAAGTCAAGAAACCTGTTTCTTATTCCTAACTAGAATCCTCAGATAAATACAGTAAGAAAAGCATGCTGTCAACAGTTAGCACTGACTGTCCTCAGCTCAAGGCTGTTTTTTCTATGCTGAGTAGAAAGACATTTCACAGAAACATGCCAAGTAAAACTCATGAAAGTAGTTGAAATCAAATTCACTAATAGCTTTAACTTTGCAGATCCATGTAATCAATTTAATCAATACTAAAAAGGTAGATTCTAATTATTGTATTTGAATACACTCCAACTTCAAAGTTGGAGTTACTTGCAGAAAAAGTGAAGATTTGGTTAAAAATGGGTGGAGTTCCTGCTTTCTTGGCAATCTATGTAATCCTTACATTCTTTTCCCATTAAATACAATCTCTGAAAAAAGCTATGCATATATATCTTTGATCTCTATCAAGAATGTACTACTCAAAATACGCCATGGGAAATATATACCTTTATTTAAAAAACACAAAATTAAACAAAAGGAAAATGGCAAACTCTTACCAATTCCACATGTTCAAACACTTCAAAAAGCATACTTATGTGATGCCCAAACACACAACTAAACAAGAAACTGCTTCCTCCTAAAAAGTCTCTCCCCATTATTAGAATAAGTGATAGAACTTCAAGTGACCTATTCTGATCAGTTAACAGAAAGCTACATTTGCTTGCACCTCTTCAAAAAAAAAAATAGTAAGATTTTTTCTCATTGGTAATACTTTTCAGTGAGAATGCTAAGAGTATTCACCAATTCCTCCCATATTTTCCCAAGACATATTGAAAAGGGCAACATCCCAAAACACACAGTAAAAAGACAAGTCACCATCATTAATCACAATTCTGGTTTAGGTGCATTCTTAAAACAGGATCATAAAAAAGGGTTATCACGCTAGATAACTAATTCCAGTAATATCTGTATAGATTAAAACTCTTAAAATGCAACATATATGTGAAGGGGATTAAAAGGTACAAATTGCCAGTTATAAAAGAAGTAAGTCATGGGGATGGAGAGTGCCACATAGGAAATACAGTCAATAATATTATATAACTTTGTATGGTGACAGATGATAACTACACTTACTGTGTTGAGCATTTCATGATGTATATAATTGTGGAATCACTACGTTGTACATGTAAAGTAATGTATTGTATATCAACTATAACTGAAAAATTTTTTAATTCAACATGTTTTCAAATGGGCTTCATTTTCAACATAGCACATACTAGCCATAAAATATTTTCTAGTTTTTTAAATTGAGATACATAAAATAAAATGCAGCAATCTTAGTGTATAGCTTGATGACATGGATATACACTCATATAACCATCACCCTCATCAAGATACTAAACTTCCTAATCTTCTTCCCCTTCATTTATTTCATCCATTCTCACCCCTCCTCCCCAGCCCTATGGTTAACCACCAGTCTGTTCTCAGCGTTTAAGAGTCTACTGCAGCTTTGCTCATTTGTTTTGTTTTTTAGAGTCCACATGTAAGTGAAGTCACATGGTATCTGTCTTTAACTTACTTCACTTAGCATCACCCTCTAGGTCCATCCATGTTGTGCAAATGGCAATATTTCATTCTTTCCTATGTCTGAGTGATATTAAATTGTATATATGTACCACATCATCTTTATTCATTCATCTACCAATGGACATTTAGGTCATTTCTCATATTTTGACTATTGCAAATAATGTTGCAATAAACATAGGAGTGCACATATACTTTCAGATTAGTGATTTTGTTTTCTTCAGGTAAGTCCCAGAGGTGGAACTGCTGGGTTATACGGTCTTTCTATTTTTAGTTTTTTGAGAAACTTCCATATTGCTTTCTATAGTGGCTTCATCAATTTGCAATCCCACCAGCAGTATATGAGGGCTCTTTCCGCCACATCCTCATCAACATTTCTTGTTTCTTGTCTTGTTACGTTAGCCATTCCGAATGGTGTGAGGTGATATCTTACTGTGGTAGAATGTTGCTACTGTTGAAGTGAAGTATATTCTATTTTGAGATATGCTTGGAAGTTTCTTTAATAAAGTTTTTTTTAATTTCAAAGAACTTTTATGTTGATGTTATAAAAGAAGAAGAATACAGGGTCAATAAACTTAGGCCAGGAAAACTGTTTTTTTAAATAATTACATTCGTTTGGTAATGTATTTAAATATACTATGCAAAGTCACCCACTCCGTTTCCAGTAATACCACTCTCCCCCAGCAATTAGAGATTCCTTTCCATCTCAGCTATCCGATGCAAAGAAAAGCACGTATGTATATATTTCCATCTTCTTTGAAAACATTAGTGGCACATGCACAAAAGCATATAAATTATCAGCTGCTCCCCCAAACTTTGTGATTCATTTGGTTTCTAGGCTAGATTTGGGGCACTGGTCTGCAAGTGGCACTACCATTGGATTTGATACTTAAGCTTAGTTTAGATTCCAGAAAGAAGGTAGATTCACTGCTCATCAGCCAACCCAAAAGTCTGGACACCTGCAGTTACATGTTACCAAAGATACAAAAATGTTTCCTTTTTTCCTCTCCTCCCCACCTCACCCCAACCTGGATTAACATGCCTGGTGAAAAAAATTGAGAAATAGTATTTCAGAATGAGCCTTCCTTCAAGTAGCCAATTACTGTACAAATATATAACTTTGAACATAAAGTACAAATGCCACCCAGAATTAGTTCTGTGGATTCCTCCTAAGAGCCCAAATTCATTTAGTCTCAGTTTTGCCATGTAAATAAATAATCATGGGTCAATCAGTTATCTGTGTATCTTGTTTCCTCATCTAAAACATCTGAGTTGAGAGTACCTACCCCACAACTGTGAGGATTTAATGTGAAGTGCTTACAACAATGGCCCACACACAGTAAAGGCCAAAATACAGTAGATACTATTAGTACATGAAGTACATCAGTACTCAGGCCAGCTCCAGGTTAGCTTTTTTGTATTTGCATTTATTTTCTTATCTGCTTAATTCAGCTGACCTAAACAGTTGAAACTCTGGGTGTGAATTTCTTTTGAAAACTGATAATAGATTAGTCGTTTCTCTGTGCTTAAGTTGCTCAGACACTGTGAAATGCTTTTTTTTTTAAGAAAGGGAAATTACACTTAGAATTTCCGATTTTGATCTTTAATTTGCCTAAGTTAGGTAGAGACCAGAATCCTTGAAACTATGTAATATTTTCATGTTAGATTACTCTATCTTAATTCCAATTTCTTTAAGGGCACCATGCAACAGTATTGCTAAAGCTTTCTAACAAAACTTGACAAATCTGCCTCAGCACCGTTGCTGAGGGAGCAAGCTGGGATAGCTAATGCAAATAGATGGCATAAAGGTATCATCAAAAGTTCTCTTTGCTCCGAAGAGCTCAAGACTAAGAAACAGAAGATAAAAGGAGAAGCAGACCCAGCATTTCTCTCCTCAATGCGCAGAAGAGTTGAAGCCACATGGTTTAAAGACAGGCATATACACACACATCCTATACTACCTTTCCAAACCAAGATTTCCTCATGATTCCTCATCTGCGCATGCCTCACAATTTCAGTCTCCAACTAAACCTTAAGCTCCTCAAATAAAAGAACTTTCTTAAAGGTTGAAAGCCTCTTCCATCTCTGATCCTCAGTATGCCTAGCTAAAATTATAGAGGCCAGAATCATCTTACACATAAAGAGAACATTCATTTTACTGTAGCTATACTGTTAATACCCTTTCAGGACAATTAAAGATTAAAAGAGATATATGAAATCTAGGAATACACACTAACATCAATAAAAAATATAAATAAAAAACAAAAAGCTATTCCTCACATAAGAAAGCAAACTTAAAAATGGTTGAAGACTTATGAATGTTTTAAAAGTCACTATTTTGCAATCACAATAATAATTCAGGCAAGAATTATCAGTGGATACTAAAATTCCTGAGTTGAAATTTTCAGAACAAATATTTACAAAGCATCTCCCCACAAGATACTTATCACAAAGGGAAAGGGAGTTTAAAGAAATGTGTCAAACACAATCTTCATCAAGTGATCAAACATCACTAGCAATGGGTCTACTGACCCATTGTGCTTCTGACACAATGTAGTACAAAGTACTGCCAAAAGTATATAACCTGAATCTAATCACGATGACACATCTGATAAACCCAAATTAAGAAACATTCCACAAAATAAATGATCTGTACTCTTCAAAAATACCTATGTCTTGAAGAACAAATAGAGTTCCAGCTTTAAAAAACTAGAGAGACAGGACAACTCAATGCACTCATGATCCTGGGTTTTCTTTAGATAAAGAAAATTAGTGGCACAATGGGTGAAATCTGAATAAAGCCTGAGATTAGCTAACAGCACTGTCAAAATCAATTTCCTTACTCTGATAACTGAAGTGTGGCTATAAGACCATTTTGTTTTTCTAAGTAAATACACACTAGAATATGCAGTGGTAAAGACTATCATGTCTGCAAATTATTTTCAAACAGTTCAATAAAAAATGTTTATAGAGACAAAAGAGGATAAACCAACTATAATAAAAATTAAGAACTGATGAATCTTGGTAAAGGGTATATTTGGGAATTTTTTTGCTCCTTTCTTCTAACTTTTCTGTAAATCTGAAACTATAAAACTAAAATATTTTTTAAAAAGAAACTTGAGACACTTGAAAACAACATGTAGAAATGTTGTGAATTACCTGTACTGCAATGACTTACTTATTATGTTCAGGACTTTCTGTATGGACAGAAACCACTATCACCTCCTGCTCTCAGCAGAGTATATTAGATAAGCACACATAACAATTGGGGAACTTTCATGCAAATGCAGGATCAGAAATACTTGTCTGACATATTTCCATGACACATTTCCAGTCTTACCACTGAAAGTAAGAACAACAATGGAAGATAAATTTTGCATGCAGAAAAATTTTCAAAGTATTGCTTTGATCCTGATTCAAACAAAGCAAATAACATTTGAGGATGATCAGAGAAATCTAAATATGGGCTGGTTTTCAGATACTGAGAGACTGTTAAATATTAGGAGGCTATAATTATATCATGATTATAAGAAAATTTATTTTCTAAAGATGCACACTGGAATATTCTGAGTGAACTGTCATGACAGCCTGAACTTCTTTAATATGTTTAAAAGAAACCAAGCAAATATAGCAAAACATTACTAAAAATCTAGACGATTGGGTATGTGGCTCTCCCAAGACCTATGAAAGCTTGCAAATTTTTTAAGCTTTTTCAAAAGGGATTTATCTCCACTCTTCTATAGTTCACGGAACTTGAAAATTAAATTGTAAGAATTAGACTTTGGCAATTTACCTGTAGAGCAGGCAGGAAGGAAGAACACAACTTCAAAAGGTCAAGATGAAAATCAAGCCAGTCAGAGAGTGACAAACTTGCAGCACAGGCGTTCATGTTCCGTAAAGGGGCTCCCCATTGGATGTCTGCCTAGTCGGTATGAGAGGTTTGCTGCACTATGCAGGCCACAGGCAGTTATTTAATTTTGTTAAATAAAAACTTAGTCCTTCAATCACACTAGTCACATTTCAAGTATTCAACAGCCACATGTGACTACTGTACTGGAAGGCACTTAATGTAGAACATTTACATCACTGCAGTTTTATTGGGAGCACTGTTTTCAGGTGCTTTTCTTGGGAGTCCAACAAGAAAAGGAAAACTGTAACATTCAACTCTGGCAAAATATGAAGAGCTGGTAAAGAGACACCCTCATCTTATACAAGGATTTCACACACACCACAAGGAAAAGCAGGGGAAAAAAATAGTACTTTCAAGTTTCAGAGTCCAGATATCTGCAAGAGGTTTGGAAGGGGGGAAAAAAATTCTGCAAAGTTCAATGCCAGCAAAGTGAGGGCCTAAGGAAAAACTCCTTAGTCAGGATGCTCTTTCCTCTCAAGAAATTATTAAACATTCAAACAGCTAAGGCCCTGAGTTACAAGAAACTGAGAAGGGCTGAGAAGGACTGAGACTGTGCAGATGTAATAAGATGCAATTTATTCAAAGAACATGAGAAAAGAGAGGCCCATATTCTGTGCCTGGTAAACTGCCCCACCTCAATTTCTAATATGTTCATCAATATCATAAAGCTTTCATTTCAGGTAAAGAACACATTAATTGCATGATGAATTCACAATTTTAAAGAGAGTAAGTGTGAAAGAGATTGTATTAAAATCAAAGAAATAGGGTTAAAATTTTTAACTTCATCAATGTTATATTCAGAAATCTAAAAGCTAAAATGCTAATCAGTTTTTTAACACTTTAAGGCTTTGTTTTTCTTGTCTTGGTTTGAAACTGTACTTAATTTGATTGTAAATGTGGCAAACAGAAAGAAGAAAGTGTCCATCCTTGCCTTAGGGGGAACAAGGCATGACTAGGTGCTGCATGAAAGGTTAAAGTGATTTAACATGCATCGAGCACTTAGAACATGTGGGTATATATAAACACTCTCTATATTAGGGATTTTTGACCTTTTACAGTTATCTTGCTCTGGGATTATGGTATCATGACAGACACTGTTCTAAAACAGATTGGTTCTGATGTCATACTACTAACATTATAGAGTCACACCTAGGGTGAGCCAATGTGCTTTGTTCAAAACGTTACAAAGACAGCTAGGAAACGCGTATTATCAAGGAATCAGGAAACCCAGTAATGGTGAGACAGCACCTTATTAGAATACATTAGTGTTCAAACTATGAAAATAATTGTTAAAGGGACCAAATGGACTAAGGACATACTTAATCCAGTAGTATACACTTAATAAAGAGGGCAGAAAATGCTCACAAAGTACAACCAAGTAAAATCACAAACCCAATTCTTTGACTAGTTAAATAAAAGATTCTCCATTAGCACATCTATCTCAGCCATCAATTACAACTGTGTTTGTGTCTACAAACATCATTTACTTAAAGGAGTAATAGGTTTGCTTTAAACCTACCAATTTCAAAGAGCAGTTCTCACATTTGATCAAATAGGAATATGCATTGGAAACAGCCTTCTTATAAGCATATCCGGGGAGTTTGCTTTTTAATGAATGAGTAGTAAATGCAGAACAGAACTCATTTAACAGCTGTATCAGCTGAAAACCAAAATACATTAAAACTTGTGTTTACAACAGCATTAGTAAAACTTAGGTTTCACAATTACTGCTTGGCTTTACAATTTCCAGATCCTTCCTCCTTCTTTCATCTGAATAGTTAGAATGTAAAGGAGTACATACAAACTGCTGTATTTTGGATGAGACTGCTTTGTAACATGCTCTATGTACAGTCCTGTTTATGTTAACTTTTCTGTAAATGAATCTTCTTTGATAAAGACTTAATAGGTGTTAGTCAAAAATTTTAGAGAGACCTAATGCTTGGATTATCACCCAGTACAGATATTTTTAAGTAAGTGCCTGAAAATTTAGTTAACTTCCTATCCCATGTATTTCATTCGGCATTATTTCTTTTAAAAGTTTCAAAACATTTTCTATCTTCACTAGTATCAATCACGGTGAATAAAGTGCTGACAGCAGTCACTTCACCACCAAGCCCTTCCAGGAAACTAGCAGAATGTGAAGAACTGCAGTTGCTGTCTTCTACAGGAAATGAAGCAAAATGCTGAGAATGCAGCATTCCTTTAGTTCTTCCATCAACAGGATACCAGCCATTGTTTTCTGTATGCTCTACATTTCAAGCAACAGATAAAAATGCCTTTAACCCTTGCCCACCCCACACTTAAGTACATAGATTTGTTTCTATCCATGTTAGCCTTGGAGAAAGAGAAATGGCTTTCTCTTAGGAGAATTTTTGACTCTCGTCACCTACTCCAGAGATGGCGACAGTGACTCTAAGACTATTATATTAGCTTTAGTAAACTATCAGGAGACCCAAAGAGAATTTTTCCCACTGATAGCCAACTACTGACTGGAAAATTTTAAAACCTTAAATTTGACCCATTCTTAATACAGGTATGTTTTATGCCTCAAATTTTGCAGATGGCTCTGACTCCACAAGGTATGCCCTTTTCTGTATAAATGCCATTCAGGTGGCTACCAAAGCTGTAACTGATTATAAGTATGTGTGTGTTAGGGATAGGGGACATGTGGCAGAATGCAGAATTTATCCAAACATTCCTTTCAAAGAACTAGAAATGAGGCTCACTTTCAGGGTTCAAGATTATAATAAATATTTAGTGCTGACTTAACAAATATCTTCAAAGGATGACCTGAATGTCCAACAAGGACTTAATTTCCTGGAATGAAAAACTAAAACATCTGCTCTGTTTCCTTACTATCAAAATTCTAAGGTCTCAAAGAAACTTCTTTCTTTGACAAAACTTCCCAACGACTTCACAAAATGTATTTTTAAGTGGAAGCCCAGTGTTTCAGCTGAACCCCATCACTGCTGCATACTCATTTTCCCCGCCCTATACTGACAGACTTGATAGGAAATTAGACATTATGCTGTGTCACTCATTTTTCTGGTTGGATCAGTCATTTAAGATATGATCAGCACCCAGGTGCTATAAGACCAGAAACACTTTATTTTACATTTGAATCACTGGGAATATTTCCGTGTAAACCTAAATATCAATTGAGTGAATGAAATAACTAATACTCAGCATGAAGACTTACAGGCTATCTCAAAATCACTCAATATTAACAAGTTCAGGGAGTTCAAAACAACATTAAAATAAATGACTAAGATTTTTTTATTAACACCTATTAAGCATCTATTGTTTGACAGCTTAACATCAATTCAATATTTAAAACCTGTTAAATAACTTCCGGGAAGATGGCGGTGTGAGCAGGGCGGCAGAAATCTCCTCCCAACACTATATTTATCTACGAAAACACAGAAAATACACCTATTCCTAAAAGAGAGACGAGAATACACAGGAAAGCGCACAGCATGCAGCTACACCCGAGAGGACTCGGCACCCCAAGAGGCGGGTAAGATACGGAGCCGCGACCCGGCGGGACCCGAGCCCTCCCCCACCCCAGCGCACCGGCGGGAGGAGAGGATTCAGAGCCGGGAGGGAGTGGAAGTGCACCCCGCGAAGTAGCCAGCCCCGGGGATCTGCGCGGGGAGCGCTGACCCACATTGCGCAGTGCAGCGGAGATTGGAGAGACAGAGGGGCAGGATCTGAGCGGGGAACGCGCCAGGGTGCTTGCAGCCGGCTCCCGGGAAGGAAAAAAAAAAAGTGCGCGCTTTCTTCAGCGGTCTTAAAGAGACAGGAGCCCAGCGGAGGAGCCGGATCGCCCCAGCACACTCAGCCCAGCAGGCTGGGAGTCCTGGGGAGTTTCAGACGCCTTAGCTGGCGACTGAGGAAGCGTAGCCATACTTAACACTTCTCACTGAGATCAACAGCCTCCTATTCGTTCCCACCCCTGCCCAGAGCGATAAAGGGCCCTGCGGAGCGGCACAGTCACAGCTGTGGAATAGTGGGGCAATAGCGCCACCTAGAGCATTCCCACAGAATCTACGTCCGGTGGGCATTTTTTTGTTTTTGTTTTGTTTTTGTCTTGTTTTTTCTTTTCTTTCTTTTTTTCTTTCTTTCTTTTTTTCTCTTTTTTTTCTCTTTTTTTTTTCCTTCTCTTTTTAAAGTCTTAAAGAGCCCAGCTGACATACGCGGCAACTATCAGTGACCAATTATATAGCCATGAAAAGACAGAGGAATATGGTTCAGACCAAAATCAACCAGACAACCCCAGAGAGGGAGTCTGAAGGGATGGAAATGCACAGCCTCCCTGAAAAAGAATTCAGAATAAAAGTCATAACCATGCTGATGGACCTACAGAGAAATGTGCAAGAGCTGAGGGAGGAAGTGAGGGAACTGAGGAAAGACAATACAGAAATCAGACAAGCGATCGACGGGCTTAACAGCAGAATGGATGAGATGCAAGAGACTGTTAATGGAATAGAAAACAGAGAACAGGAGTACAGAGCAGCTGAGGCAGAGAGAGATAAAAGGATTTCTAGGAATGAAAGAATATTAAGAGAACTGTGTGACCAATCCAAACGGAACAATATTCGCATTATAGGAGTACCAGAGGAAGAAGAGAGAGAAAAAGGGATAGAAAGTGTCTTTGAAGAAATAATTGCTGAAAACTTTCCCTCGCTGGGGAAGGAAGTAGTCTCGCAGTCCACCGAAGCTCATAGATCTCCCAACACAAGGGACCCAAGGAAGACAACACCAAGACACATAATAATTAAGATGGCAAAGATCAAAGATAAAGACAGGGTATTAAAGGCAGCTAGAGAGAGAAAAAAGATCACCTACAAAGGAAAACCCATCAGACTATCATCAGACTTCTCAACAGAAAACCTTACAGGCCAGAAGAGAATGGCATGATATATTTAACGTTATGAAACAGAAGGGCCTCGAACCAAGAATATTGTATCCAGCACGATTATCATTTAAATATGATAGAGGGATTAAACAATTTCCAGACAAACGAAAGTTGAGAGAGTTTGCCTCTCATAAACCACCACTCCAGGATATCTTAAATGGACTGCTCTAGATGGAAGCACACCTAAGGCTAAAAAGATGTCACCAGAGGGAAAAAAAAATCATAGCAAAGAAAGCAGACCATCCAAATACCAACGAAAGGCAAAGAATAAAACACCTATTATAGAAAGAATGGAGGAGGAGGAATAAGAAGGAGAGAAATAAAGAAACATCAGACTGTGTTTACAATAACTTAACAAGAAAGTTAAGTTAGATTGTTAGATAGTAAAAGAAGCAACCCTTGAACCCTTGGTAACCACGAATCTAAAGCCAGCAATGGCAATAAGTACATATCTATCGATAATCACCCTAAAAGTAAATGGACTGAATGCACCAATCAAAAGACACAGAGTAACAGAATGGATAAAAAAGCAAGACCCATCTATATGCTGCCT
>JAVSCE010012064.1:0-108002 GCA_032199065.1 Smutsia gigantea | reverse complement strand
AGAGAGATAAAAGGGTTTCTAGGAATGAAAGAATATTAAGAGAACTGTGTGACCAATCCAAACGGAACAATATTCGCATTATAGGAGTACCAGAGGAAGAAGAGAGAGAAAAAGGGATAGAAAGTGTCTTTGAAGAAATAATTGCTGAAAACTTTCCCTCGCTGGGGAAGGAAGTAGTCTCGCAGTCCACCGAAGCTCACAGATCTCCCAACACAAGAGACCCAAGGAAGACAACACCAAGACACATAATAATTAAGATGGCAAAGATCAAAGATAAAGACAGGGTATTAAAGGCAGCAGGAGAGAGAAAAAAGATCACCTACAAAGGAAAACCCATCAGACTGTCATCAGACTTCTCAACAGAAACCTTACAGGCCAGAAGAGAATGGCATGATATATTTAACGTTATGAAACAGAAGGGCCTCGAACCAAGAATATTGTATCCAGCACGATTATCATTTAAATATGATGGAGGGATTAAACAATTTCCAGACAAACGAAAATTGAGAGTTTGCCTCTCATAAACCACCACTACAGGATATCTTAAATGGACTGCTCTAGATGGAAGCACACCTAAGGCTAAAAAGATGTCACCAAAAAAATAAAATCATAGCAAAGAAAGCAGACCATCCAAATACTAACTAAAGGCAAAGAATAAAACACCTATTATAGAAGAATGGAGGAGGAGGAATAAGAAGGGAGAGAAAGAAAGAAACATCAGACTGTGTTTACAATAACTTAACAAGAAAGTTAAGTTAGATTGTTAGATAGTAAAGAAGCAACCCTTGAACCCTTGGTGACAACGAATCTAAAGCAAGCAATGGCAATAAGTACATACCTATCAATAATCACCCTAAATGTAAATGGACTGAATGCACCAATCAAAAGACACAGAGTAACAGAATGGATAAAAAAGCAAGACCCATCTATATGCTGCCTACAAGAAACTCACCTCAAATCCAAAGATATACACAGACTAAAAGTGAAGGGATGGAAAAAGATATTTCATGCAAACAACAAAGAGAAAAAAAGCAGGTGTTGCAGTACTTGTATCAGACAAAATAGACTTCAAAACGAAGAAAGTAGCAAAAGATAAAGAAGGACATTACATAATGATAAAGGGGTCAGTCCAACAAGAAGATATAACCATTATAAATATATATGCCAACACAGGAGCGCCAGCATATGTGAAACAAATACTAACATAATTAAAGGAGGAAATAGACAGCAATGCATTCATTTTAGGAGACTTCAACACACCACTCACTCCAAAGGACAGATCAACCAGACAGAAAATAAGTAAAGACACAGAGGCACTGAACAACACACTAGAACAGATGGACCTAACAGACATCTACAGAACTCTACACCCAAAAGCAACAGGATACACATTCTTCTCAAGTGCACATGGAACATTTTCCAGAATAGACCACATACTAGGCCACAAAAAGAACCTCAGTAATTTCAAAAATATTGAAATCCTACCAACCAACTTCTCAGATCACCAAGGTATAAAACTAGAAATAAATTTTAGAGAGAAATCAAAAAGGCTCACAAATACATGGAGACTTAACAACACTCTCCTAATTAATCAATGCGTTAACGACCAAATCAAAACAGAAATCAAAGACTATATGGAGACTAATGACAACAACAACACAAAGCCAGAACTTCTGTGGGACGCAGCAAAGGCAGTTCTAAGAGGAAAGTATATTGCAATCCAGGCCTATTTAAAGAAAGAAGAACATTCCCAAATGAATAGTCTAAAGACACAATTACTGAAATTGGAAAAAGAAGAACAAATGAGGCCCAAAGTCACCAGAAGGAGGGACATAATAAAGATTAGAGAAGAAATAAATAAAATTGAGAAGAATAAAACAATAGAAAAAAATCAGTAAAACCAAGAGCTGGTTCTTTGAAAAAATAAACAAAATAGATAAACCCCTAGCCAGACTCATTAAGAGAAAAAGAGAATCTACACACATAAACACAATCAGAAATGAGAAAGGAAAAATCACGACGGACCCCACAGAAATACAAAGAATCATAAGAGAATATTATGAGAATCTATATGCTAACAAGCTGGAAAACATAGAAGAAATGGACAACTTCTTAGAAAAATACAACCTTCCAAGACTGACCAAGCAAGAAACAGAAAAACTAAACAGACCAATCACCAGTGACGAAATCGAAGTGGTAATCAAAAAACTACCCAAGAACAAAACCCCTGGGCCTGATGGATTCACCTCTGAATTCTACCAGACATATAGAGAAGAAATAACACCGATTCTCCTTAAAGTTTTCCAAAAAATAGAAGAGGAGGGAATACTTCCAAACTCATTCTATGAAGCCAGCATCACTCTAATACCAAAACCAGGCAAAGACCTCACCAAAAAAGAAAATTACAGACCAATATCCCTGATGAACGTAGATGCAAAAATACTCAACAAAATATTAGCAAACCGAATTCAAAAATACATCAAGAGGATCATACACCATGATCAAGTGGGATTCATCCCAGGGATGCAAGGATGGTACAACATTCGAAAATCCATCAACATCATCCACCACATCAACAAAAAGAAGAACAAAAACCACATGATCATCTCCATAGATGCTGAAAAAGCATTTGACAAAATTCAGCATCCATTCCTGATTAAAACTCTCAACAAAATGGGTATAGACGGCAAGTACCTCAACATCATAAAGGCTATATATGACAAACCCACAGCTAACATCATACTTAACGGCGAGACGCTGAAAGCTTTTCATCTAAGATCGGGAACAAGACAGGGATGCCCACTCTCTCCACTGTTATTCAACATAGTACTGGAGGTCCTAGCCACAGCAATCAGACAAAACAAAGACATACAAGGCATCCAGATTGGTAAAGAAGAAGTCAAATTGTCACTATTTGCAGATGACATGATACTGTACATAAAAAACCCTAAAGATTCCATTCCAAAACTACTAGAACTAATATCTGAATTCAGCAAAGTTGCAGGATACAAAATTAACACACAGAAATCTGTTGCTTTCCTATACACTAATGATGAACTAACAGAAAGAAAAATCAGAAAAACAATTCCATTCACAATTGCATCAAAAAGAATAAAATACCTAGGAATAAACCTAACGAAGGAAGTCAAAGACCTGTACTCTGAAAACTACAAGACACTCCTAAGAGAAATTAAAGAGGACACTAACAAATGGAAATGCATCCCATGCTCTTGGCTAGGAAGAATAAATATTGTCAAAATGGCTATACTACCTAAAGCAATCTACAGATTCAATGCAATCCCTATCAAACTACCAACAGCTTTCTTCAATGAACTGAACAAATAATTCTAAAATTCATATGGAACCACAAAAGACCCCGAATAGCCAAAGCAATCCTGAGAAGGAGGAATCAAACAGGGGGAATTACACTCCCTGACTTCAAGCTCTACTACAAAGCCACAGTAATCAAGACAATTTGGTATTGGCACAAAAACAGACCCACAGACCAGTGAACAGAATAGAAAATCCAAACATTAACCCAAACATATACAGTCAATTAATATTTGATAAAGGAGCCTTGGATATACAATGGGGAGATGACAACCTCTTCAGCAGCTGGTGTTGGAAAAACTGGACAGCTACATGTAAGAGAATGAAACTGGACTACTGTCTAACCCCATACACAAAGGTAAACTCAAGGTGGATCAAAGACCTGAATGTAAGTCATGAAACCATAAAACTCTTAGAAAAAAACATAGGCAAAAATCTCTTGGACATAAACATGAGCAACTTCTTCATGAACATATCTCCCCGGGCAAGGGAAACAAAAGCAAAAATGAACAAGTGGGACTATATCAAGCTGAAAAGCTTCTGTACAGCAAAGGACACCATCAGTAGAACAAAAAGACATCCTACAGTATGGGAGAATATATTCATAAAAAACGTATCTGATAAAGGGTTGACATCCAAAATATATAAAGAACTCATGCACCTTAACAAACAGAAAGCAAATAATCCAATTAAGAAATGGGCAGAGGACATGAATAGACACTTCTCCAAAGAAGAAATTCAGATGGCCAACAGGCACATGAAAAGATGCTCCACATCGCTAATCATCAGAGAAATGCAGGTTAAAACCACAATGAGATATCACCTCACACCAGTGAGGATGGCCAACATCCAAAAAACAAACAACAACAAATATTGGCGAGGATGTGGAGAAAAGGGAACCCTCCTACACTGCTGGTGGGACTGCAAATTAGTTCAACCATTGTGGAAAGCAGTATGGAGGTTCCTCAAAAAACTCAAAATAGAAATACCATTTGACCCAGGAATTCCACTCCTAGGAATTTACCCTAAGAATGCAGCAGCCCAATTTGAAAAGGACAGATGCACCCATATGTTTATTGCAGCACTATTTACAATAGCCAAGAAATGGAAGCAACCTAAGTGTCCATCAGTAGATGAATGGATAAAGAAGATGTGGTACATATACACAATGGAATATTATTCAGCCATAAGAAGAAAACAAATCCTACCATTTGCAACAACATGGATGGAGCTAGAGGGTATTATGCTCAGTGAAATAAGCCAAGCCGAAAAAGACAAGTATCAAATGATTTCACTCATATGTGGAGTATAAGAACAAAGAAAAAAACTGAAGGAACAAAACAGCAGCAGACTCACAGAACCCAAGAACGGACTAATAGTTACCAAAGGGAAAGGGACTGGGGAAAATGGGCGGGAAGGGAGGGATAAGAGGGAAAAAGGGGCATTACGATTAGCAGATGTAATGTTGGGGGGGCACGGGGAGGGCAGTACAACTCAGAGAAGACAAGTAGTGATTCTATAGCATCTCACTACGCTGATGGACAGTGACTGTAATGGGGTTGGTGGGGGGGACCTGATGAAGGGGTAGTTTAATAATCGTAATATTGCACATGTAATTGTAAATTAATGATAATAAAATAAATTATATAAAAAAAAAAAAAAGAAATACCATTTGACCCAGGAATTCCACTCCTAGGAATTTACCCTAAGAATGCAGCAGCCCAGTTTGAAAAAGACATATGCACCTCTATGTTTATCGCAGCACTATTTACAATAGCCAAGAAATGGAAGCAACCTAAGTGTCCATCAGTAGATGAATGGATAAAGAAGATGTGGTACATATACACAATGGAATATTATTCAGCCATAAGAAGAAAACAAATCCTACCATTTGCAACAACATGGATGGAGCTAGAGGGTATTATGCTCAGTGAAATAAGCCAAGCCGAAAAAGACAAGTATCAAATGATTTCACTCATATGTGGAGTATAAGAACAAAGAAAAAATACTGAAGGAACAAAACAGCAGCAGACTCACAGAACCCATGAATGGACTAATAGTTACCAAAGGGAAAGGGACTGGGGAAAATGGGCGGGAAGGGAGGGATAAGAGGGAAAAAGGGGCATTACGATTAGCAGATGTAATGTTGGGGGGGCACGGGGAGGGCAGTACAAGTCGGAGAAGACAAGTAGTGACTCTATAGCATCTCACTACGCTGATGGACAGTGACTGTAATGGGGTTGGTGGGGGGACCTGATGAAGGGGTAGTTTAATAACCGCAATATTGCACATGTAATTGTAGATTAATGATAATAAAATAAATTATATTAAAAAAAAACAAAGCATTAAGAAAAAAAAAAAGAAAGAAAGTCCCGACCACATCAGTGAGGACCAGATGGAATGGGTCACACACAGCTGCCCCCTCTGCATACACACCAACACCAGCCCTTCAGTGGGGAAGGAAAGGCTGGATTCTTTCTTCTGGCAGCTGTGGAGACATGGGGGACAGACTTCCCATGCTGGGCAGCCCCAAGCTCAGAGACACTCACCCTCTCGCCGGCGGAAGTTCTTCTTATCCTGGATGGCATCAGTCAGCGCTGCCATCATTTCCTGCTGCTTTAGTGACAGGATGCCCAGGCCCTTCACCAGGCCTGCCAGCCCGTATGCAGCCCCTTTGCGCTCGGCGTACTTGTCTGACTCCAGCAGCTGCTGCATCAGCCTCTGGATCATTCCTCCCGCATCCTCCTTGATGGCTGGCACAAGGGGCGGCAAGCAGCTGGCCACAGATTCCTGGACCTATGAGAGGCCTGCCTCATCAGTGCCACAGCCCAACCACAGCCAGTTCCTGGCGGCTGACACAACCTAGGAAGCACCTCACCACTAGATGTCCCCAAGTCCCATCTCAGCCCCTGCCTGTCAAACACAGGGCAGCAAAGAAGCTAATGGTCTCACATGTGACCCAGGCTCCAACAGGGAGCATGTTACATTTGTTAAGGGCAAAGTATCAGTCCGTATGGCGCTATTTTTGGTCTAAACAGAGAACCTAGGCCTGGGCAGGTAGTAGAAAACTCCAGCACTAACTCCACCCACAAAGAAAGATCCAGGGAGAAGCACGCTACTATGCCTCCTTAAAAACGGCCCAAAGTCTCAGTTCCCAAACTTGTCAAAGTCACAGTGAAATCATCCCGGCCTCACAGCGCTGGACCCGGCTGAGTGGTACCAATAGTCATGGCCCATCCCACCTCCTAGCCTCAGCTCATTACACCCAAGCAGAGGGCATCAAAGCGTCATGCTGCCAGGGGCCCAGGCCAAGACCCTTCGCAGGTAGTTTTCTGACAATTTACTTGAATAGAATTTTGTAAACCTGCATCTGATAAGAACATTCTGGGTGGTGCAATGCAAAATGCAAGTCACAGAAAATATATGTATGTATGATATTTTTCAAGAGAAAACAATTAAGTCCTTGCACTGCAGCTTGAAGGTGCAGTAAAGGCCCTGAAACATGTAAGGAACACAGAGAGAGGTTCAGGGAAAACTCAACGACAGAGAGCGCTGGGTTTTTTTTATTTTTTTAATTCCTGGTGCTGGGTTTATACTAAGTGCAAAAAAAGACTGTTAGTAGAGATGTAGAAAAAAATATCTAGGTCTATGAGAACAAAGCAACTCCCTCTCCAAGGGTGTTCTTGCCTATAAACCAGCTGTCCCAAGAAGACTGAGTGGGAGAGAGAACTCACAGAGAACTGGGCCTTCTGGACACAACTGGGCCCTAGCCTCCCACCCGTCTACAGTTGGGTCCCAACTCCCCAAGTGGCTTGTGGGCCAGGGGCTACTACCTGCTGGGAAGGGGTGGAGAGGGCAGCGATGAGCTTGGCGACAATGGGCTTCACTTTGGGGTCGCTCTTGTCCAGGTGTTTGGCCAGGGAGCCCATCAGGACCACCACACTCTGCCGCACAGCATCGTAGCTGGCATCGTTGGGCGCGTTCTTCAGGAACTCCTCAAACACCGGCAGAAGTGAATTGACGTTCTCCTAGAAAGCCAAGCCCATTCAGGGGCTCACATCAACCCTACAGGCTGCAACTGGGGACAATGGTCTCTGCCCTAAAGACCAAGTCTGGCTCTGGAACAGGCATGCCCACCAGCCAGACCCCAGTTATCTGGCAGGAATGCAGACTTTCAAGAATTTAACACCTTCATGAGGTCTTCTGGGCTCAAAAGAAATACAACTAGTATTTTCCATAAGGGCCAGTGCCCTGCCAGGATTTCTGGCACAAAGACTCCCTGTGTTGCCACTAGGTATACCTGCCTCCTGCCTTGGCCCAGGCTTCTCCCCAACCCCTCAGCTGCCTCAAATTTCTTACCTTCCCATGGGTGTTGAGCGTTGCAAGGGCTGCATCTAACATGCACTTCCGAACATTTGGGTTTCGATCATTGAGGGCATCAGGGACGAAAAACTGAAAGAGTGGCTTCACCTGAGAGCTGTCCAAACACTGGGAGAGCTTGTTCAGGGCCAAAGCCAAGCCACACCTGGGAGAGAAGTGAGGGGCATGTCAGGGAGGCAAGGGCCAACCAGGGGCCTCCTCTACTGAAGGAGTCCATTCCAGTTTGTCACAAGGAGAGGAAACCTGCCAACAACAAACACTGGTCTGGGGACAATGCCCACTGCCCACCCACCCGTCCATATGATGGTCTCAGCCCACTTGTCAAAGAGGGACCTGCACCTGCCCAGACCCTTCACAGGTAGTTTTCTGACTGTGAGTTCCTCAGTGGCACAAGCCACATTTCAAATTCAGTTGCCACACACTGCCCAGAGTATACCTCCTACTGGAGACCTCAGGCAGAAGCCAGCTCTGCCCTGGCTTCCCATGTGTGAGTGTAGTCCTACACTTCTACCTCCAGGTTGCAGGAGAGGGAGGTAAAGGAATCAGACATGAAGGCACTTGGAAGTGAATGTATTCTACAAAGTGCTATTGTTCTTTCCAGCTACAAAGCAGTCGGAAGGTCCTCAGGGACCTATGAGGAACAGGCCAGAGAGAAAGGAGAAACATGACCCAAGTCACACACAGCCAGCACAGGAGGAGCCTGAACCTGACTTCAGGTCTCTCTGCCTCAGGGTGGAGGTCACCTTGACCATTCCTTCCTCTGTATCACTATTCCATGCTGCCTCCTCACAGCACCCAGCCCAGCCCACCTGCTACATCTTAGAAAGCTCTGTGTGTAACAAGACTTGCAAGAGTGGGTATACCTGGCTTCCCACTGATCTGGTGGAGATTCTGAGATAATCCGTCCCAAAGCATCCAGCACTGGGGGTGGCCGCTGCAAAAGACAGGTTGATAAACACACTGTAGTGCTCTCCCCAGCCCAGCCAGTGACCAAATGTGAGGTGGGAGATCAATCACAGCCACCCTGAGCCACAGTGAGCTCCAAGACTCCCGTCTGGAGCAGAGTCCAACCCGTCCTCACATGGCCCAGCCTGCATCAGGGTGTGGGGCTACTCACATAAAGCTTCTCCTGGTAAATCTCCACGAGCCTGCCCATAACCTCTGCTGCCTGCCGCTGGTAACGGGCCACAGCTTGGGAGAGGGCTTCGGCCCCAGCCTGCCTCACAGCTGCTTCATGATAGATGACGTCATCGATAAGCAAGGAGCAGAGGTCCGGCTGCAGATCTAGGCCCATTGTTGACCAGAGCCTAGAGCAGATCACAGTGGGAGCTGGTCAGACAAGGACCTGCAGCAGCCACCCCATCAAACTGGCCACCCAGCTCTCCTCTTGCTGCAGGTTCAGTACACTGGGTTGTTACTTCATAAAGGGAAAGAGGACAGAGCAGGAAAAAACCACCTTCCAGAGGCTCTCACCTCTCGGCCAGCTTCCGGATCTCCTCCTCTTTGTCAAACTTGACCACCCAGAGCCTCCGCAGAAGGTTCAGGCCGTTCTTCTCATCAGTACTGAGTGCTGGCAATACCATGTGGAGCTCCATCAGCCCCTGAGAGATGGGATTGGACCATGTGAGGCATGACCTTTTGGAACAACCTCTGACTTGCCTCCTCACCTCCCTCTAGGACCATCCTGTCCAAGGTGTGGCCACTGGCTGCAATGGGTCGTCAAAGTTAAATCAATTAAAATCAACTGTGAGTTCCTCAGTTGCACAAGCCACATTTCAAATTCAGTAGCCACACACCGCCTGGTGGCTACCCTAGTGGACATCACAGGTATAAAATACTTCTATCACTGCAGAAAGGCCCCCTGGACCAGCGCTGCTCTAGGGAGTGCCATGGATCATCAGTTCAACTCATTAGCTGCTCTATCTCTTCAGTTAGTTTTTCTTTTGTGAAATGATGGTGTGCAGAGGCAGATTTTTTTTTTAACATAAAATTTTAAAATTTAACTCTAAATATGCAAGACAAACCCTTTGTTTTGTCTTTAGGAAAAATTTACCATGTTGCCATTTTTGCTCACATTTTACCAAGGGTCAGTAAAAATTGTCACAGATCAATAGCAGGAGGCTGCAATCTGGCATTTGGGAATGACTATCAAGCTCAAAAGGGGATCCTTTAGTTTTTGGTCCAAAAGCACCACAAAAAACCAAGTTCAAGTTGGGGGGGGGAAGGTGGGTGTTGAAGAAATGAAGTAATCCTACAAGTTATATCTGTCTATGAAAGTACCAAAACTCACATTCATTTTAGAAATTAGGTGAAGTCTTCTCAGGTGAAGAAAAAAACAACAATACATCACAACTGCTTAGTTGTTCTGATTCCTAGAATGATCCTAACCACACCCTGGGACTTCACTTCAATGACACACTGGCATAGATGTCAGGCATCTCCCATTCTCTCAAACGGCCCTCCTGCAGCTCAAACACCTGCCCTGAGGGACAAGGGATACCACAGGGAGCCCGCAGGGGAGTGGGCACGCACCCGGAGCGCGGTGTCCCGCACACTGCCACACGGGGACTGCAAGGCAGAGAGCAGCACGTCCACCTCCTCCTGCTCTGCAAAGGCACAGCCATCCTTGCCGCTGCTACTGGCACACAGGGTAGTCAGAGTGTCTGAAGCCAGAACCTAGGGAGGACATCAGTCTTCTGGGCTCAGTTCAATAAGTTATTTCCTATGGTAGGGTCAGCCAGCCGGCTGGGCAGTGGGGGGAGGGGCCCAGAAAGGGATCTGAACTGAGGATGCCCACCCTAAAACTCTACTAGGGCTAAGAGCCCATCTCCAGGCCAAGGCCAGTGGCAGGACCCACGCAAAACCCCTCCTAGCTGAGAACAGTCAGGTGGGCTCTCATAAACAGCCCTTCTGCTCCAATCCCAGTGAGGGCTATGAGAGAACTGGGACTCCACCCAATGCTAGGATCTGAGGTCAGGGTCACAAACGGAGTCACAGCAACAGCCAACTGAAAACCTGATCACCTGCAGGCGGGGAGAGCCTGTCCCGATCACCCAAGTCAGAAGGCGCAGCATGGCCACACGAGGCAGCAGCTCTGGGCCATTCTAGGAAAGAACAGCACACAAGCCAGGGTGAAGCTCTACAGAAGCTCCGTAACCACGCCTGGTGGCACGTGAACCAACACCGTCTCACCACAGGGGAACATCCTGTGCTATACAGCCAACTCCACTAAAAAAGCCCTATCAGGTTTACGACTAAATCCACAGGACCCAATCCCAGCCAGCCACAATCCTCAGGGACCCATACAAATTCTAGAACTTGCTTGAAATTCACAGAATACAAAACACAGATGGCCCACAGACCTATAGATACTTAATTTTACAATTAAGTGAAGAATAAAATGAGATACCATTCTTTCACCTGTCACTGGCAAGATTAATTGCTGAGATTGCATAAGGTTTGAAGGAAAGGTAACTATACTCTGAGGGCAGAGCTCAAAACATGCCATATAACCTAGCAAGTCCACATCTAATAATACATCCTACAGAAATCCCCACAGGTGTGCACAGGGCATACTTGTATAAGAGGACACACCACAGCACTGTTCAAAATAGGGAAAAGTTAGAAACACCTTAAAATATCCATCAACAGAGTTAACAAAAACATGGTGCACCCACAGCACAGAATTCCATGTAGCCCGTAAAGTCAATAAAGTAGGTCCTTATGCACTGACATGGGAGGAGACCCAGAGTAATGGTCACAAAAGACTTAATATGATCCATTTTTGCTTCACTGGGTGTGAGGGTGTGAGTTCTGCATGTGCTTTAAAAAAGGTCCACAAGGGTTCCTCTGGGGAGTAGCATTTCCTTTTTTTGCTTCTGTATTGTTAGAATTTTTAATACACATGCATTGCTTTAGCAAGTTTTTAGAATGTAATCTATTAAAAAGAAAACCCCTCAATGAATAAGACCCAATCTCATAATCCTAAGGAAGTCAAAGGGAGAGTGATTAGTACTATCTTCTGAGTCAGAAATAAAACCACCCACGATAAATACAAAAGCCTTCAACTTCTTCAGGTCAGAAACTAACAGAGGAGACTTGCAGGCATCTCTGAGACCCTGGCAGCAGCACCACAGAGACCAAGGGCTGCTGCTGGTGTGCACATACACTCCACTACCCCGCCAGACTGCACACAGGCCAGGACTACCCACAGCCTCTGCCTCCCAGCACCAGCTCCCCTACCAACCTCGTCCATGTGCCCAGGTGGGCTGGTGGGTGAGGCCCTGAGCTGGGCGTGGACAGTAAGAATCTGCAGAATCTGGGCCACACGCTCCTCCTCCTCTTCACTCTGGTGGGGCATGTCTGTCAGCACCATCTTCAGAAACGGGAAGACTAAGGAGAAGGCTGGCGCAGACAAGGGCGCGGCGTCTGTGAGCAAGAAGCAGACAGGATCCTGTAGGCAGGGCGGGGCACCAGGCACTGCTGCCTCAGTTTCCACCCTCAGGGCTAGTGGGCAGGGCGGGAAGCGAGAGATCCTTTCTGACACCCACAAGCACATGGTATGACAGGGAACAGCCAATTGGCTCGTGCTAAAGACAATGCTGCTCCTACCCCAAACACTGCCAACTCCACAGTTTGAGAGTTAACACAGATAAGTAGATCCCAATAACAAGAAGTAAACCCTCAAAGGGGGGTTGCAGTGCCTCACAGGATAGCAGGACTGGTCTCAGAAATCCTCCATCCAGTCCAACTCCCCATTTTTCAGATGAGAAAAAACAAGGCCAGAGAGGGAAGAGATCTGCCCAAGGCCACAGCCTCAGACAGCCCAGGGGGCGCTGCAGCAAGTACCACCCTTACCTGGCTCACCCTTGCCCGCCCTGCTGGTGACGGTGTGGCTGTGCAGCAGGATCACCGCCCTCTTCACGGCCAATGACAGCTCTTCCTGGCACCATGGCTTATCCAGGGCACATTCTGGCTTCAGCAGGCGCAGAGTCACATGGCTCACCAAAGTGCCTGTGACCAAGAGAAGGGACCCAGCAGAAGACCCATGCAAACAGCAGTGTGGCCTGGGTGCAAACCAGGGACCTAAGGCAGAGGTGCCCGGTCCCTCTGGCTTGAGAGTAATCAATTCTGCTGTGCCAAAATGTCCTCAACCTAATTTCCCATTTCACCTTCGCGACAGTGCCGGAGGGTGTGTAGGCAGGCAGAGAGCTGTCCTCTGACACTGAAAAGTCAGAAGTGTGCTGAGAGGAGGCATGAGCCACCCAAGGGTTAGTTAGCCAAGAGTAAAGCTCTCCCACCTTCCATGCAACAAGCCCAGACAGCCGGCTAACAGTTCCAGCGGGTTCCATATGCACCGACTGACATTTCCACTCAAAACGGTTCCTGGATTCCAGTCTCACCCATGGGAACATATCCTTTAGGCTAAGAAGTCTGTTTAAGGCTGTTAACCCATAAAAGTGAGGCCACCGTAATTCCCAACTCTACCTGTTCTTTCTTGATCCACAGTAACAGAAAGTTAAAGGCCGCAGAGACCGCGCCTCACCGACACGCGGGCAGCCCCACTGCACTGAATTGCTGAGTTTTAAAACTACTATAGTGAGATCACACTGACTAGAATCTAAAGCCCGGTCCTCAGAGTGAAGGCACAGCAGACATAAAACAGGCTGAGGAGGCAGAGTGATGCGCTCCTCAGGACACGCAGCGCGAGGCCCACAAGCCTCCTCCATACGGAAACAAGTGAGTAGCTGTGGGCCCCCCAGTGAGTGCTCGTGGGCACCCCATGCCTACCTCCCAACCTGCCCGAGGCCATGCCCACAGCCAGCAAATAAGGACTAACCCAAAGCCTTGAGCCTGGGGGGCATGACACAGGCAGCCAAGGACAGGAAAGGGTTCTTGATCCTGGGAGCGGCCAGGGGAGATTTCAGCAAAGGCAGGAAAGAATCGACCAAAACAGGTATGTACTGGGTCAGGCCAGACGGGTTCTTGGCCAGGATGGTGTCCAGCAGTCCCAGCGCCGCCTCCAGCTCACTGTCCAGCTGCAAGCAGAGTTGCCCAAGGAGGCAAGTCAGTGGGGCCTGCTCCAGGATGGAGAGAGAGGGCCGGGCACCCAGGACTCACAGCATGGGTGAGTGGGGGCACCAGCCACTCACCTCCTGCAGCCGCCTCCGGATCTGCGCCTCCTTATCCAGCTGGGCCTGCAGCATCTCCTTCTGTTTGCTGGTCAGCTGCACCTCCTCTTTGATGCCTTTCTTTTTCTTTATCTCCTGAAGGCAACGAGCAAACCAAGTCCATCTCCAGGGAACAGACCTCCCTCCCACTGCTGAGGAGGGCCAGATCTGCTCCACAATCAGCACCATGCCAGCTCTCAGCCTGTGACCGTAGCCCCCAAACCCGCCATGGGGCCTCCTCACCTCCCACCAAGTCCACAGCCACCTGGTTTCCAAAGGATGGAGACAGCAGCAGAGAAGTAATTTCTTATAGGATTCTCTATTATGAAGGCAAGGAGGGCCTTCTACATGTTAGAAAAATGAAAAGTTCCTCAGTGCACTGGAAAGGGTATTCTGATGGCCATGCAGCTTCAGAATTAAAATCTCAGCCTCCCTTCCTGCCCAGCCCCTCCCCACAGATGCTCTCCCCAGTATAAGCTGAAGCCCGGAAAAGTCCAAGAAATCACTCATTCATTTAACAAGTATTTACTGAGCACCTACGCTGTGCAAGGCACTGTTCTAGAAGCTGGGGAACCATGGGGAACAAGACCAACTTCTCTGCCCTCACAGAGCTCAGTCTAGTGGGCGAAACAATAAACAGCACATAAATAGGATGATTTCAGAGCTAAGTATTATGACAGTAATAAATACGATTCAGAGTAACCAGGAAGAAGGGTGGGGTCTACTTTTGGACAGGGTGGATCACCTCTGAAAAGAGGATATGGGGGCTGAGATGTGAAAGACAAGAATCCAGTCTGGTAAAGACCAAGGAAAGAGTAAAGGTTCTGAGACAAGGAAGAGCCCTATTCTGCTACTGTCAGAACAAGCTGAGTACAGCAGTCAAGCCACAATTCCACAGAGACCACACTGGGTCAGGCCCTGTGCCTGCTGTCAGGAGCAAAGATAGGTCCCAGAAGCTGGAGTGACAGGCATGGACTCAAGCAACACCACTTAGTGGAGGAAATGTATGACTGCCCCAATGGCACTCAACAGACACGTTTTCCTTGAATTGCGGGTAGAAAAAGCTATTGAGAAAGGATAAATAAAGAGTGGGGCAGGGAGATCTAGGACAGGGGGAGAGGATCAAGAGCATGCTATGGGCCTCAGGATGACCCAAGTGAACAGCATATGTGCAGTCACCAGTCTGAGGCCACCCAAGCTCAACAGTCACCCTATGTGTTGTGCTCCTGTGTACTGACCTCCTTAAGCTCCAGCTCGATGATCTGCTCCTTGAAGGAATAAGCTTTGTTCTCTCGCTTCATGTTAGCCTTTTTTGTGCTGTCCTGTTGGGCACTGAAACAGCAAAGCAGGTGATCAGCCAGCTTCAAACCAGGCCCTCCAGCCTCCCGCCAACCATGGAATCCCAGCTAGTTTTACAGTGTGTGCACTAGAAAAGTTCTAGATACTTGACATTCTCCTGTATCCTGTGCCTAAGAGAGCAGGAGCTTGTCCAATGAATGGATAGATTGTTTCATTTATTCCTCACCACACAGGAGGCATCTCCTTTGGGGCAACTGAGCCCACAAGTGGGGGCTCACCTCTGGATGATGGACTTGTCATATAGCTCCCCGGCAGGGGTCTGCATAATGGCAAATTCCTCCCGCGTCACCTGGCACAGTGCAGGGTTCTGCACAGAGGCAGTGATGGTACTGATGAGCTGCGGGAGGACGCGGTCCGGGGACAGGATGGAGAGGGAGCCCATGGCGTTCATGGAAGACTGCCAGACAAACAGACATGGTCAGTGTGCACCAAGGCAACCACTGAAGAGGGGTTCTGCCAGGCCTAAATGTCCCTAACAACCGGCTCCCCTCTTGCCACCTTGTGTTCTGAGTACCGCCCTGCAGAGTGGACGGCTCTAGCGTGCCTGACTTCTCAGCAGGCATCACCAGCACCCTAATGAGGGACATGCTCCCCCCACACTCTCAATCTCTGGTCCAGGTGGAGCTGCTCCCACCCTTCCCAGAGGTGGACATGTGACCTAGACAGGAATGACAGGCTCAGGGGTGAGCCCAGGACCCTCGTCACATCAACCAGGGAGGGTGAGGCCCCACACCACTACTTCTACCCCTCAAGTAGAAGACACAAGCTTTTTCCATGGGAGCTGATGGGAGTTACAACCTGGAAGCCTGGCAATCTGGCAGCTATCCTGCTACTAGAAAGGGGAAGACTCTCAGAGAATGAAGCCCATATCATGGAAAGCAGAGATAAGATGCAGATGTAAAAAGACAGACAGACGAAGAGAGAATAAGAGTGAATAAGGACCTACAGTGTCCAGAAGACACCATCTCAGTCTCTGTAGGATGCACGATGTGGAGCCAGTCATATCCTGGGACTTAGCAGTCAGATGAGGCAGTATGTTCCCTGTTGTACTTAAGCCAGTTTTCATTTTCTGTCACTTGCAATCCAAGGGCCCAAGCCCACATTTCATCACACCTTCACCTATTTCTTTGAATCCTCCCTTTCAGCACTCTGACCTGAGGCCTGAAGCAGCTCACAAGCCAATCACCTGGTTCAGGGGACTCTGTGTGGTGATCCTAGGAATGATCTGATCCAGGTGCCTAGTGATGAAGGTTTCTGGATCAATCTTCATCCTGGCGAGAAGCGCTGGCCAGAGTCCAGACTGCACTGCCACTGAAGAGAGGAGCAATTAGAGGCCTTCTGCCCAGCCTGCCCTGATTCTGGGCAAGGCCCCTGCCCCTCCCATCCCCAGCCCAGCCACAGACCTAAGGATGGGTGGTGGGAGATGATCAGCATCTCCTGGGCCAGCTGTTCAGTGTTGGTGACATCACCCTCCAGGCTTGGCACCCCAGAAATTATGCAAAGTGCCTCCTGCAGGACCCGTGGAGGCACAAAGGCCTTGCCTGACTCAGTCACCTCCCCAGTATCGGTCACGAGAGCCTCTAAGGGCAGCACCTACATGAAGACAAGTCATGAGCCCTCACTGCTCAGAGCTCTGGGCAGGCCTGGCACACAGAAGATGAAGATGCCAGGGACATAGCTGCCTCTCACTCATGTTGTTCTCTGGGATCCCAGCTGGAGTGGAGACTGTTGCCCAGCTCCCTGCACTGGGATCCACAGGCTGTAAGATGTGCCTAGAGGGAGGAAGTACCTGTGGCTTTGCATTTAAGAAGCCCACAGGGGAAAAGGTGGTAGCAGAAACTAATCCAGGGGACCCAGCCAGAGACCACAGTCTGTCACTGGCCCCTGTCCCTCAAACAGGATTAGAGAAGAAGGGAGGCAGTGAGATAGCCCAGAAAGCACTGAAACAGGAGCCAGGTCTTTGGGGTCAACCCCTGGAGGCCTGCCACCCACTGGCTGGGAGACCTTGGTTGAGTCATTTCAGCTGCCAGAAATTTGAAAACTCATATAAAATGAGATAGTAAACCTATCTGTCTTTTAAAAGGCAGTGTGGAAAAGCAAAAGGGAGAATGGGTAGAAAATGTTTTAAAAATTATAAAGTGCTTCAAAAACAAAGTGTTATGCCATTACTCAAGCATAAAAAGGTTGAGCTGCCTGCCATAAGGCATGGGAAGAAAGCAACACATCTCTGAAAAGGAAAAGGAATTACATGAAACAGACGTTACACAAGCTTGAGGGTAGGTGCAGAGGATTCTGGCATCACACAGAGTTGGAGTGAGTGAGAACAGCTCAGGAGTGGCCCCCTATGGCACAACAGGGTTGGCTAAGCAACGCTAAGAGCCCTGTTCTGAAGCTCAGATGCCCTCACCTTGTGAGAACTGAGGACAGCCCTCAGCTCCTCTAGGAGTCCGTAGGCCAGCTTAAAGCCCCCCAGGGAAGACAGCAATTTCCGGACTGTCTGCTGGGCCTGCCTGCGCACACGCCAGGTGCGACTCAGGAGCACCGCCACCAGAGCCCGGTGGTACTGCCTGCAGGCACAGGGACAGACCAGGGGGAAGGATGGGCATGGGCTCTCCACAGCTTGCCCTCCAACCCCTCACACACCCCTCACGCTGTTTCTCAGGCTCCTGCCTCCTCTGGCCCAAATGGAAAGGGAAACGAGCCTCACGTACTGAACTTTGTTGCCTGTGAGTCTATGCGGATGGTCGAGGAAAAGTCTCTCTGTCAGATGCAACACGGTACACAGAGCTAGGAGGGGCGAGAAAGAGCAGAAGTGTTTTTAAAACAGAGAACACATCCAGAAAGAACTGCAAAGAACTGGAAAATGAACACCAAAATGTGAATGTGTGATTCTCACTGGAGGTGAAAACCGAGCTCATCTGAATTTCCTTTTTGCTAATTATGCACAAATGTATTTTGGAATAAGGAAAAGTATACACTTCCTTTTAATTAATCAAAGATTATCATGCAGTTCTATTAACACAGCGAGGACCCTCATTATATACTAAAGTGAAATGATTTCCAAGTCTAGACAGCACAATGTGAACAGCAGGCATGCTACCTACCATTTGTGTAACAAAGGTAGAGGACTAACCCAGAGAGACATTTACTGGTAGAAATACCAAAGATACACACAAAGCCAATAAAATCATTTCTCCATGGCAAGGGACACTGGCTGGCCGGAGAGCAAAGCAGGGGTGTAATTTCCAGTGTAGACCCTCTTGTCTCTTTTTTTTTAATTATGTGAATATATTTCCTACACAAGAACTGGCTAAGTTGTTATTTTTAAAATCAGGAAGTGACTAACAGTTGTAGCTCATTAATAAGATGTTGTGATTTGTGAGTCAAAAGACTTTTCAAATCTCCAATTAGCGGCAGACACCCCTAGGACAACCTAGAGTTTTAAACATGTATTTAAAGATCAACTCTTCCTCCTCTGCCAGGATAGAAACCAGCAGTTTTGTGTCTGCTAGTGGGGGAGTAGAGCCAGCCACACGCCACCAGAGCTTCTCAGCTGCCTCTTAATACAAGAAAACCTCCAAGACAGCATTAATTACCCACTCAGCTGTAATTATACCTAATACCACAGCTCCACAACCATTAGTGCTCTGCCTCAGCACATCTCCCACGTCCCGCCATTTCCCAGCCCACCACGCCCCACAGAAATGAATTCATTTCCACTGAAGTTAGCAGCCATGCGGTTGGCCAGATCCCTTTGGTCTAAAAGCTGATTGGTCGAAACAACAGGCAGTCGGGGTAAAGGGTCCTGTCTGAAGACCTGCCAGAGAGACTGGACCCCGACCCTGAGTTCAACTAAGGGAGCAGTTGGTAGGAACTTACCATCCTCTGAAGCCATGAGTAGGAATTTCTCAGAAGTGAAAATCTGCTTCTTCTCATCCACAATCAGCTGCCAGAAATTGCTCAGTTTGGCTTCTGCAAGAAATAAAAGGTCACTCCGTGACACAGCTCACCACATTCACCAGGGCCGGCCCCTCCATCCTGAAGCCACTGGGGCCAGCTTTGCTGAGGGACCTTCCTCAGTAGCAGGTAGGAGGGGTCCCCCACAGGGATAGGTCACTCCTAGGCTCACTGTCCTCCCCCATGCTGAGAACTATCCCACCCTTCTGGTATCATCACCTATATGAAAACCTTCGGTGGTTGTCTGCTGCCCATGGCAGCCCAGGAAGCTATTTCCCATCTGGAATTCCCACCTACCACTACCAGGAGCCAGGCTGAAATACTTGCAGTTCACACACGGTGCTTTCCCTGACCCTCCCCAACTAAGGCTGGTTTGAACTCACACTGGGCTGCCCCTTTTCAGCTAGTGAAATCCTCCCTAGCCTTCAGTGAGGGCCCTCATTCAAATGTTCCCTTCTTTCATGAAGCCTTTCCTGATACCCAACACATACCCTGAAAGCAGTCCCTCCTTCAAACTGCTCTAATGCCACATTTGTCTCAATGACAGATATATATTTGTATTTTGCATGACCTCTCTCTCTAGAGTAAAGCAACTTTAAATTTGCTTAGGCGAAGTCATGTTTATTTTTGCCTCCCCCACGAGGTAGGCAAGGACCTCGATATACTCACTGATGGCACCCAGTAGTACACAAAGAGTTGAATTCCACATCTAACCACAAGAATAAGTTCAGGTATGTCCACCCGCAGAGTAGGAAGTGAACTAAAGAAAGTATGGGATACCAGGTAGCCACAAAGAAGAGAAAGCTTTTTGTTGTACTGATTTGGACTCTTTACCAAGATGTGTTCAGTACACATTATGGCATGTATAGTATGTTACGCAGACATACTATATGGCATATGTATAGCACGTATAGTATGTCTGGCCAATTATGCATTAATTATCTCTAGACATGAAACTAGTAAAAATATCCAGGGAAGAGAATTTAGTGGCTGGAAGACAAGCTAGCTATGAAGAAGCTTTCCATATTATACCTTATAAATGTACGACCAATTTTTTTTTAAAGTCCCACTATACTAAACCCAGTCTGGGCATTATCTATAAGAAACCCCATCCCAGAGCACTGGAGCACCAGGAGGAAGAAGGATAGTGACAGAGTCCCCTGCCTACATTCCCATCACCCAGCGTGACCCCAAGGCTCATCCCTGCAAATGACAAGTGGCCCTGTGGCGGAGCCAGTGTGGTAAATGGCCAAGCTGGTCCTGCAAAATCCTCAACATCAACACACTCCTCCCAAGGACTCTGGAAGAGGACCTTGGTCTGCTACCATCCTACACCACTCTGGACTCTTACCAGCCTGTGAGTCAGCCACTGAAAGCTTCGAAAGGAGCAAGGCTGCAGCAACCCCTTCGGTAACTATGGGAACCTGAGTGCTTTGGGAGGCTGCCTTCTCCACCGTCTGGATGAGCAAGGGCAGTAAGTCCAGAGCCTGCAGTAATGTGTCACCTGCGGAGAGAGGACCAGCACCTTACAGAAGGAACACCATGATCCTTGAGGGTGAGAAGCCAACTCGAGAAAGGAATCACCTACCCCAGACTGAACTGGCTAAAACCCTTCAGTTACCTTGTCAAATATCACAAGAAAGTGGAATTAGACTCCGGGGTTTAAATCCAACTCTACCACCATAAAGTGAGAGCTAGAAGGATCCAGACTAATCCAATAGTTCATTTAATGGATGGAAATAGCCCAGGAGAGGTTACATGTGTTGCCCAAGGTCACACAGCTGGCTGAGGCAGAGCCAGTGCCAATCTCAAGCCTACTAATTTCTTTCTGGGGCTCTTCCCCATGCCAGACAACCTCTGGACCCAAATTCCAAAACCAGAACCAATCTGCTCATCTGTGATGTAAACCCACTTCCAAAAAAAAGTAGAAACCTTGTTAAAACTATAGCTAAACCCATGTTTTCTTAACTACTAAACTGGTATACTAAAACACTTCACAGTGAAACAAGTATCTCATCTGGATGATGTCATGGATCTGAATCCAAGAAATATTTACTTTATATTATGCTTCTATTAAAAGCACCAGGTCAAGTTAAAGAGACTAGGTTAAACCAAGTCTCTGCTACCTACTCAACCTAAAACCAAGGCTGATCAATGCAGCAAGACCATGGACTGATATATACACATGGGCATTATAATGAAAGGGATTCCCCTCTAGGGGGAGCTCTGGAATCTCCTAGACACTCTTGAAACAGCTCATTATTAAGTTCAAACTTTTTTTAAAGAAATACAAGCCCATCGCAGAGGTGGATATCAATACTAGAGACTTTTACCTTGGAGATCAAGCTCCTATACAGATTTTAAAGTTGCCCCAGCTTTGCCTGGGAAGGAGGTAGATAACCAAGCCCAAATGACAGGCTGGTTAGCACAGAAACAAGGGCAGTGGTTGGTATTTAATAGGTCCAGTGTAAAGTTTATATGAAGTTGGACCTTTTAAACCAGTCCTATCAGAATCATTTCCCCTTCCTTTCAGATAATGTAGTTACAGGTTCTGGTTCTGGGTTTTCTCTGAACAAAGCTTTGTACTCTGAAGGTCTGATGAGGGGGCAAAGCCAGAATTTGTTACGAAGATTGGGCTCTGATTCTAGGCTGTGTGGATGACTAAGCCCAACACTCCCAGAAGCTCAGGAGGAAATAATGCAAAATAAGTTGGACTGAAAGGGAGAGCCTGGAATGGTGATGCTGCCCTGCAGCCTCGATCACTTCGGCGAGGGAGGCCTCTCACCTCGGAAGCAGGCCAACATGCATTGCAGGTAGGCGTGCCTCACTGCGGAGGTGGAGGTTTTAAGGCTGAAGGCTTTCTTGAACCATTCGGTTAGCTTCCTGGGCACTTCCGTGGTGAACCGGTTACACCAGAGAGCCAGGACAGAGACAGCGTGCACCAAGGTGCCTTCGTGAACTAGGGCGAGAACCAGAAGTCCAGTCAGTCCGAGGTCTTGGACCTACATCAAACCACTTCCAGCAGTTCACAAAAGCAAGTAAGAGTGTGAGGGAGAGGAGCAGGGATGTTTCTGGGTGGGTGTGCCATCAGGAGGGGTCCATGGAAGGCTCTGACTGTGAACCGGGGTCAGGGATAGGTTCAGACTGCCCAATTACCTTCTTGCTGGAGGAAAGGGATGAACAGTTCAGCCACAGTCCCATTCAGGGCTTGGCTGGAGGGTCCAGACACCACATGATGACTGAGACTACCAATCCCTGGAAGGAAGAGGATTCCCTGCTCAACCCTTTGTCACACAAAACCACAAGCATGTAAGCCTCTGGCTGCTGCCCACCTCTTCAGCAGCCATGCCTCTCCATGGTCCCCACTGACCCTCCCTCAATCCCCCTCCAGACATCCTGCCTTTCAGAAGCCAGGCCTCCCACCAGACTTAAACAGTTCCTGCTTGCCAAGCAGGCAGGCAGCAGAGTCCTGGGCACCAGGCTGGAAAGTCCAAGAACATCAGAGGAGTCAAGATCCAAAGAAGGATTCACCTTACCTAACAGTTATATCATACCTTCTCTGCTAATATACTTCCTACTACCCCTGGAGAAATTCTGTACCTGAGAGGACACTGATCTTCTGGGCCACGATAGTTAGTTTTCCCTCTGAGCCTGAGAGAAGAGATAGCAAAGTTTCAAAATTCCCACCCACCATAGTTCCCAAAGGAGTAAATAACATAGTCATGTGTGTGACATCAGGATACAGTTTCTGATTCCAGAGGTAGACTTTCTAGTGTGAAGGCTGGATTAAAATAACATTTACTAGCTTTTTTTTTTCTCACTAAAAAAGTGGTATGTTCTTACAAAAAATTTGAGAAACAGAAAAAATATTTAAAAAACCTAAAAATCACCCATGTTTCCCACTACCTGAAGACTTTATTAATATTTTGGTCTGCTTCCCTCTAGCTTTTTTATGTACATATAATGTCTATACTTAAAAATAAAACTGAGATCACCCTGTCCACACTGCCCTGCGCGTGCTTCTCTTCACCTCACATGTTCCCGTTCTACTGTGAGCATTCTCTGGCTACACAGCCTTGACCCAAGCACAGTCAGAGCACTGAGTCCCAGTAAGGTCCTGGTGCCTCAAGAATGCCGGGGGCCACAAGTCAGCCATCTCCATGGCCAAGAGGCTCGCTCACCTCCAAGGATAGCAAACAGATGCCTGGTCAGAGCTTCCATTGCCGAAGAGTCACTGCATTGGTGGGCCAGGTTCCACAGCGCCAGCACAGCTTCATCCATCAAGCGGGGACTGTTGGATTTCAGCTGACCTGAACATGCAGAGTCACAGCTCAGAGGCTGCCAAGGGCTGAATGCCCAGACTTTGTCTTTTCCATGTTCCCAACTCTTCAATCCTAACCCTACATTCTCCTTATACAGGATCTCAAGAAAGAATCTATGCAAAGTTTATTTCTAAACTGAGATGTCCCCTACCCCTTTTCCTATGGTAACTGGGACAAGCACAACCAAAGCCCAAAGTACCATTCTAGGGGCTGGAGCAGACTGGGATACTCACTAGCCAGTCCTTTAACGATATCCAGGGCATACTGGCTGAGATCAAGAGTCACTGATGCCAGCAGACTGGAGATAGCTAAGAAGGAAAGCACACCTCATGTTAGTCTCAGGTATAAATGCCTGTTTCTGCCCTGCTCCCCAGCTGTCAGGCCTGCTGTCTAACCACAAAGAATCTGTGACCACTTTTCATGTCTCTATGGTCACGAGAGGTCCCACCTTTGTCCCAAAGCTCTGCGGTGAAGCTATATACTGCCCCATCCCAATCAGAAAAAAACTGCTCCTCCGCCATTCCATCCACACCTTCCACCAAAATAACCAGGGACAGACTCCACCCCCATATTCAACTGCCACTTCCACACCAAGGTAAAGTTGCCCAGAGGAAAGGTACTTAACCTGAATGATTTCCACAAGATTCCTGGACCTCTCGAATGGCATGCAGTATTCTATGTGGATAAACTATTGTGCATTCTTCCAGCAAGAGAACCCATGACATTCAACATATTTTCAAAAGAGTCCCTGATCTCTTTTCCAAGGTCTCGATGAAGTTAACAGTGACTACACCCCTCACCCCCACCCCCACCGCTTCCTGCTGCCATGCATCGGAGATACAGCTTATCTGGCAACTTGTCTCCTACTGTCCTGTTTTGGTAGCAACCTACTTTCAATAACATTCTCTGGACTCCTCAGTAAGGACTTCTGTATGGTGGGCAGTATCAGATCCTTAAACTCCGAGTGGGACATGTATCGGAGCAGAGGGGCACAGTTATCCTACAAAGAGAAAGGAATCAGGCACCCAGCCCTCAAAGGAACACACCAAGAATAAAGGAGAGTTCTGAATCACAGAATTTAAAACAAAGTTAGCAGCCTCTCCAGGTAAGGTCCACCTCTCACTCACCAAGAGATACTTCTGAGGCTTGACTTTGCTCATCAGGATATTCTTCATGTAAAAATCCAGCAGGGTACTCTAAAGAAGGCAAATACCTGGTTACTGACATTCTGAAGTATCTCATCACTGACCCAGGAGATCCCTCTTGTGGGAATGCCTTTAAAAAAATACAAATCAGTGCCCCGAATTCCATGGTGTCAAGCACCGAAGTCCCACTGATCACGCCTTTCCACAGTGAAAAACCATCCAGTTTCCATGGCTCCTGGGATCAAGACAAAGTCCTTGGCCTGGCTCCTAAGGCCTGCCTGCTATTCAGCAGCTGCCCTTCATTCTCCTCTAACCCCCTTGTGCCACACTAACCCCTTGCCTCCTTTACAGTCCTTCCCATGGGCCACTTTGCCCAAAATGCTCTTCCTCACCTCCTGACCTTGCTAACATCTATCCACCCTTTAAGTTCCTTCACTAGAAACGTTCTTTGACCCGTGGTCTAATCCAGGTCTCCCATTACAGAGATCACTACTTCATACACTTTTTCTATGTAGCGCTTATCATAAACGTAAGCAGATAACTGTATGTCTAGTGGCAGGCTCCGTTCCACGAGGGCAGAGATCACAGCTCCCTCACCCACTGCTGAATCCAACTGGCACCATGCTCGGCACACAGCTGCTCATCCATGGGAGAATAAATGACTGCAGGAGCTAGCAAACTATCATCCCAATGACTATGCCAGGATTCACCCCAAGCCAGAGCTGGAGGGAAAACTTTCCAACTCCTCAAAGTTCATATATCCTGGCAAAAGGCCAGGATCTCATGTGAGCACAACTAGCTTCAGATGAGCCCAGCAGCCAGGGCCACCAGAGCAAAACAAGGCTGCCCCTTCCCATCAGCGAGCCCACGTGCCTTGTGCCGGTTGACCACATCCGTCTCCTTGTGGCTCGTGCAGAACTGCACCAGCAGCCCCAGCATGGCCGCATAGTTCTGGTTGGGTTCCAGGCTGAGGATGGCTGACAAGTACTGCTCCACCAGCCCGGGGTTCTGAAAAGGAAAATGTAAAGCAAGTGTGTCAGATGGCAATGTGGTGGGGTGGAAGTAGCAACACCCACCACCCTCACAGCCTCCCTTCACCTCTTTCCACAGCTTGGTGAGCTTCTTTACAGCCCCATCCACAGCATGCTTGTGGGAGCCACCAAGCACCTCCACCAGGAGCAGGCACTGCACCTCCACCTGCCAGGACCAGGAGGGGCTCAGGTCAGGATGTGAGACAGGGTGGAGGTCCCATGGCCCTCAGAGCCTGCCTGAGACCTCCGCGAGGCCTGCCAGAACCTGGGGTCATCTCCACTAGGCCTCTGCCACTCGACTTCAACCAGATCCTCTTCCCACCACCCACCACACTTCACCCTGTCCTGGAATTACATCTGTTCACTCAGGCGCTTCATTAACAAATATTTGTTGAACACCTACTATGAGTCAGACAACAAAAACACATGGAGAACAAGACATAATCCCTGTTTTCATGCACCTTATAATTCAGACAAAAAGATATTAAACAAACACACACACAATGAGCATATAATTCCAGCAAGGTAAGTGCCATGCATGAAAAAGACACAAGTCCTGTTTTATGTATTTATCTCTCTTCACTTTTCCTACACTGATTCCTCACTTACTGAACCCTGACAAAAGAGCAGGCATTGTGCTAGGCACTGTGATATGGAGTAAAGATGGTGTGATGATCCCAGCCTGTAGAGCTGTCCAGTCCAGAGTGAAGCACATTACAGGTGCTCAGCTAAACAACCTTAGAGAGACTTTAGGTGACATGAACACTCAAGGTCACTGGTGAGCAGTGTAAACCGCCACCCTGAGGGAAATGGTATGCTTAAGAAGTCTGATGAATTCCATCTGCATGTGTACAAAATGGCATATGTATGAGGTTATTCATTCCAACATTTTTTTATAATAAAAGATTGCAAATAACAAATGGCCATTAATGGGACTAGGTATATAAAATGTGGTACCATCCACTCAGAGGATCAGTAAACAGCACAAAGTATAAGAAACTCTTTACATACTACTCTGGGACAAATTCTAAGTCTAGTTAAAGAAAAAAAAGTGTGCATGGTACTTACCATTAATTTATTTAGTTATATATACAGAGAACATATCTACACACCTAAGGAATGAGTAGCGGAGGGGACTGAGGCCTAGGGATGGGTGGGAGGGAAAACGGAATATCCTACTTCTGTTGAATTTCGAACCATTTATTTCTTATTAAAATTGCTGACATCACATTCAGAACTATGCTGCTGTTCGCTCTTCCTGGAATATTCTAATCCTTGACCTGGGCACGGTTTGTTCTTCATGTCCTCCAGGTCTCTGGACAAGTGATACCTCCTCCGAGAAGCCCTCCTCCCACCATCTCCCTGCACCCCATTCTCCTTCCTTCCAGCCACTTTTCTGCCACATGACTTTAGGTCTTATCATTTCTTTAAGGCCTGTTTGTTGTCCATCTTCTCCACATAAGTGTAAGTTCCATGAGAGCAAGGTCCTCTGTCCTGTTCTGTGCTCTAGGTCCAGCTTCTAGAACAGCACCCAGCAAGTGGGAAGCCCTCAACAAATATTTGAACAACTGAATGAAGTACAACCTATGTGTGTGGTTGACATCAAGACAGAAAAAAATAATCACGGTCTCAAGCTCCTGGTGTTTTCTGTCCCATAAATACAACATTCCTGGGTTAACCCCTCCTACTCACTAACCCACAAGCACACTCACTCACACTGGGTAATAGTTATAACAATTCACTAGAGATAAATCAACAAGGGAGCCTGTGATAAGCCATCTTATAAGGAAGGCTATTTGGTAACAATGAAACCCATACTCTGAATGGTGTCCAGCATACTAGTAGCTATGAGGTCTTGTGTTATTCTTCAATCAATTGCTAATGGCCATTCCAAGTCATCCCAAGAAGTGTCATCCTAGATACAATCCCAGGGACAAGGCCATCAGATGTCTCACTGGCTGGATACTTCAAGGAGGGTGCTTATTCATCGTTTACCTGCACAGCCCCCTATAAGTTTCTACAGCTCTTTTCATGCCTCATCTAAGCCCATCTTCATGATAACTCTTCAAGGTGAATGGGTGGGTGGTCCTTTTTCCCATTTTGCAGAAATGGTTAACAGGCTCAGAAACTAAGTTCTTGGCCAAAAGTCAGATCCACATCAAGATCCTAGACTCCTTTTTCCCTAAACCATAAGACCACTCCTCCTGCCTTTCACTAGACATTCAAAAGAACCTCCCAAGCTGGCCTAGTGGGTCATTTCTGGTTAGCAGACAAGTTGAAATTTAAGCCAGGGAATGTAAGAGGAACAGGCATAGAAAAAAGAAGAGAATTTAAGTATCAAAACACATGATAATTTTATTCCATTAGTCAGTTCAACACTGAAAACCAAACATAAGCAAAGGAACAATTAGCCAGAAAAAAACAAAATGATTTACAATACTGCATTTTACTCGTTTTCTGGGTGTCTCCCCCACTCTAGCTTGTCAAGTCTTCCACACATGCCATGAAGGCAGGAACCGCTTCTCTTGCTCATCACTGTATCCCTAGAGCCTCCACAATGCCAGACACAGAAAAGCTCAAAGATACTGGATGAACAGATGAATGTTACCATGCTGCATTCACGCCCACCCAGCAAAGTCACCACCTCACGACAACTCAAAGAGCACCTGGCCAGAGAAGGTGCTTAACACATCCCAGAGCTGACCGTCATGACTCCGAAGACCCGGGGAACCTACCAGTTTGTTCCAGATGTCTCCTTGCCGCTTGGCTCTCGAGGGAAAGACAATGCGCACCAGTAGGCAGGCCCAGGACAGGGCCAGCAAGGCAGCTGAGCCGCTGCTCTTACTGCAGAGGGGAGGGGAGGCGAGGGGTGAGTACAGAGCAGCAGCCTCCATCCTGAGGACAAATGGACACCACAAGGCCCTGCCTGGTGTGGCGGGCCCTCCCTTGACCTACAGTGAGGCAGAACTTGAAACCAGTTCTCCACGGATCATCTTTGACAATTCAGGACAAGAGGTGCAAGCCTCATCAGCCAAGCTCCCACCTCTTAGCACTCACAACCATGAAGACATAAAAATGGTTTCTCCCATTCAGTGCCTGGCAGGCACTGGCTGTTCCCTCAACATGGCCTTGCTTCCACTGCTTTCCCAACCCCATCCTCAGGAAAGTGGTCTCTCCACTGAGCCTGACACCCTGGCTCCTCCACCCATTCAGTGGGCAGATTGCCGGCACTACTCAAGCATTGCAATGGGGAAAGGTATAGGCACCTGTCCCTGCTGTCAGGCACACCTGCACAATGCAGCCCATGTGCACCAGCTTCTCCTGAGTAGGATTCCACCAAGCCCCCAGAGGCTACCACCTTTACCTCTTACCTGGGAACACCTGCTTTGGAGCCAATGCCTGAAGACTGCAGAGAGTGCAGGAGGTTCTTGGCAGTGGCTTCTGGCTGGGCCTCAGCCAACTGCTGGATGGCTGCCTGCAGGGCCCTGCGGGAAGCCGCATCTCTGGAGGGAGGAATGAAAGGGAAAGGTGGACATGTGCACTCAGGATAGGGGCAAGTCAGCTTAACCAAGAGCTGTTCTTTCTCAGGAAAACTGGACTGTATTCCAGTAACCATAGATGAAGGGATTAGGAAATAACTAGATAAATCTACCTCGTTCTGGAATTCTGAAAGCAGCTAGTAAGGGTAAATGAGCCACTCAGTCTGTAAGGATAATACCTACATTTATGAACACTTACTACAGGCCTCAAAGTAAGCCAAATGCTTATACATGATGGCTAACAGCAGTTGATGTGATAGGCAATGTTTCAGGAACTCTACACTTAATAACAACCACTATGAGGCAAACAGTAGCATCATTCCTCTTCTGCAGAGGACGAAACTGAGGCACAGAGAGATCGAAAACTTGACCACAATCCAACAGCTAGGAGTGACACAGCCCTGATTTGGACTAAGGCAATCTGGCTCCAAAGCCTGGGCTCTAACAACCACCCTAAACCACCTCTCTGCACAACTCCATTTGGGCCTTTGGTTGGGATTCACCTGTACCGATGCAGAGTCAAGCAGAATAATTTGCAGAGCCCCTTCACTGCTCCCTCTGGCAGATCTGAAACCAAAGATTACACAGAGATTTGTCAATAAAAACTCCTTCATGAGCATCTGCTTGAGCCAGGCATTCTGCCAGACATGATCTCTGCCCACTGGACACTCCCCGTATGTTTGAGATAAGAATTCCATGAGGAAAAAGCAACAACAAAATAGGACTCTAGGAAACACCTGGTACAGAAAAGCTTGCAGGTAGACACTTGTTAAATGAATGAAACTGAGGCAACACAAGGGGTCTTGAAATTTAACATGTCAAGTGGTGCTTCTAGAGTACCGGGCTGATTCTGCTTCCTGGCCCAGCACTGTTTACACAGGTGTTTAATTTGTGATAATTCAGTGAGCTGTTTGCTTATGACAGGGATACTTTCCTTTATGTATATTCTGATAAATGTTTCTTTAAAATAGGACAACATTAAAGTACAAGGAGGGGTCAGAAAAGAGAACAGCACCTATTTAAATGGAGTGGTTTCTGAAGGTTTTAAAGACACGCAAGGTTGGCCTAATAGTTTATAGGCTACGAAAAAATGGAGAGGGCCATGCATGCTGAGTGGCATTAGTAACATGAGGAGAAGTGCAGGAGTAAGGATGCACAATACCTACTGAGGACACACAAGAAGGAAGATGAGGAGTAACACCACCTAAGACTTAATTAGTGCTCACAAGGTGCCAGGCCCCACTGTAAGCATTTTACACACAGTGACTCATTCAATCCCTCTAAGGTGGGTCTTGTTATTGAAGCTATGTCAGGATGAAGAAACTGAGGCACAGGAAATAGAGCAGACCAGCCGAGTGAAGAGAAGGTTTGAACAACAGTGGTCAGGAGTGGGAAACCAACCTGTGACAGGTTGAGCATGCAGGTAGCAGCAGGCAGATGAAAGGGAGAACAGGCTGGGTAGGGGGACATGTAACCTGCAGCGTTAAGACAGACTCAGGTGGGAGGCACGAGAGCAGGGGCCCATGGGGGCTCGCACAGTACCCCACACTTCAGGCACCCGAATGACCAGGCAAATGAAGGAGGAGTAGGGACCTCTTCCCCCCAGGATCCTGAACACTATATTAGTCCATTAGATTTGGGGCTATTTCAGGAACTGCAGGAAAAAGTGACTGCAGCCAGAAATAGGTTGTGGCTAACGATAACAACAACAGTTAAGAGATGCTGGGAGTGTTCCGTGCCAGGCACTGTGTCAGGCACCGGCCATACATGTTCTCACCTGGTCCTCACACAAACCCTGTGAGAAAGGCACTGCTGCTATCTCCGCACTCAAGGCAAGCAGACAGGCTGAGATGAGTTACATAACTAAACCAGGCCACACAGCCTGTAAGCAGCAGCGCCCTTACCATCATCACCTGCCATGCCAGGCGGCCAGTGACTAAAAGACCAGGCCCAGGAAACTGCATCGGCGAATCTCAGGGTTCAAGTACATGGAAGCAGGATTGGGCAGAGCATTAGGGGCCTCAGGGCCAGGCTGGGCTAAGCCATGCCGACCATCTGCAGCCAGGGTTAGACAGTTCTGAGAAAGTCTTCAACTACTCAGGATGACTGAAAATATCTCATCCCATCTTGGTTACCTCACTTGGTCACCTGCTGCCCTAACAAAAGAAGCTGCCAGAATATTTACCACTATGCATTGGCTCCTCCTTGAATTCAGAAAATTAGAAACTGAGAGCTAATGATTTCATGCAGGGGTTGTTAACGTCCTACAATCAACTTGCACATCAGAGGCTACTAAACATTTTACAAATATTAAGTCACCCTGTAGGTTTTCGGGGTGACTGAAGAGTAAAATCACCCGGAAACGGTCTTGAGTAGCTTGTAAACTTTGCCCATACACACTGAATACCTTCCTGCATAAAATGGGGGAAAGTGTAGCATTCAAAAGTAACTCAGGAGGAACTGTCAACCATTCTGGGTCAGAAGGCAGGTACAACTAGTAGGCTGTCATGTGGCAACCTTTTCTAACCAGAACCCTGTTGAGAAAAGTGACCACAAAGACTTCTGAAGAGGCCATAAAACTTCATACACTAAGGCAAGAACACACAAGAGAATCTCTTAGAAGCTAACAAACAGCAATTTAATTAACTTATACACAACTTTAACAAGCTTGGGTATGTTATCAGGCAACAGCAGATCAGAAGCAGCAAATGGGCACTTGGGGAAGGAGGCTCTTTACTAATCAGAAGTGAAAGCTCACAGAAACGGAGACTCAGCTCTACAAAGCCATGGCTTTAAAACTTCAGCAAGCACAGGAGGACTTGTTAACACACAGATGCCAGGCTCCATCCCCAGGGTTTCTGGGTCTTAGTTTCTGAGGTAGAGCTGAGAACTTTAATTTAAGAAAGGAGCCACTGCACAGTGATAATTATTCTGGCCTTTTTGTTAGGATCGCAGATAACGAACAAGCTCTGAGGTGATGCCAATGTCACTGGTCCAGAACCACACTTTAAGAACCACTGCTATAGAGTAAAGACACACCAGAGGTCATTCAGAAACTAATTAGGATTGACTGGGTGAAGACAAACTAGTCCTACATATCCCAGTATGTCACAGGGATAGCCTCAGTTATGGTACTGAATCGGGATAACTGACAGTGTAAACCTGTAACTATCAGCGTTTCCCAAAATGTGTTCCCCAGCCCTGAACAGATTTTTAGCAAAAGACTCTCAAGGAAAACTGGATTTAAATGCTTAATAAAGTTAAAACACCTTCCTAGGATATACAGTGAATCCCCCGGAGGGCATCAGAAAATGAGACATCTCCCAAACTTATTTGATCTTGGAATCTTGTACTGGCCAATCACCTGTTACCACCTTGCTGACTTCCATGGAACAGATTAGAAAACCCGGTGCCCCAAGTCATAAAATGTTTTTGCATCCAGTAAATAACTTAAGAAAGATTGTTGGTAACTTTTAGAAACATTTACAGTCATAATGGTTAAAACTATAAAGAGCTCTGGCACCTAAACAGCTGTTTCAATGCACATTAAAAGCAAACATAGAAAGTGAAGGCAGAATTGCTGTGAGGGGCCAAGAGGGCCATAGTTCTAGACACAGAACATAATTAATTCACTTTGAAATGGAATCATCTCTAGGCCACAGGGTTGGAAATATATACCTTTTCCAGCAACACATTTCCCCAGTTCACTGAGGATTTCTCTCCGTTCCTTCACACTGGCTGTTGTCACCTTCCCTGCAAAACGCTTGAGTGTCTCAGAAACCTGTAAAGACCAAGCCCAATAGGGAAAGTCATCAGTCAGATTACAAAACAGTGAGTGTGTGTGTGTGTATGTGCTGGAAAAGGGGGTGCAGCATTTAGGGAAGATCCTCCAACTCAGGCTTCTTACCCTCCCAACTACTGATGTGTGGGGCTGGAGAGCTCCGTGTTGTCCTGGCTGTCTTTACACACTGCAGGATTTTAAGCAGTGTTCCTGGCCTCTACCCACTACACACCAGCAGCAGCCTTCCACTCCTGCCTCACTTATGACAATCCAAATTGTCTCCAGATGTTGTCAAATGCCACCTGGAGGGCAGCACCCCTTCAATTGAGATGTACTGCTTTAACCCGGTCAACTAGTCCATACAGCTTACTGGCACTTGGACAAAAGAGATAAGGCAACAGACAAACCTCAGACAGAAAATATCCCTTCAGAATTATGCATAATATAGTGAGGGCCTACTATGTGCCACATACGTTCCCTTTGTATTATCTCATGTAAATTTCCTGCAAGGGGAATGTCAGTATCCGGCAGGTCAGGAGTGGAGCCTAAGCACATTAGCTAAAGAGTGAAAGGTTAAAAGATGGAATCTCCGCTCTGCCTCTTACAAGCTGTGGAAACTCAAATTATGTCATCTCCTTGATCCTCATGGAGATCTACCATGCAGATAACAGCACCAACCTCATGACTCTTACACAGACTAAATGAGATAGAGTGTGGGGAGCATTTACTCTCATCCTGAACACAAACCCAACTACTACGCCAAGAAGCCTTCGAAGTAGGCTTCAGTATCCCCACTTGACAGCTGATGAGGTGTTCAGGCTGATGCTGAGAGCCACAGCATCTGCGTTTTTGAAAACTAAACCTGAAACCAGTACGTCTACAAACTGATCCTAGCAAGTCCTTAGCTTTCAACCACCATCCACACTACTACAGCTGCATCCCTGCACAGGGACATAAGCATAAGACTCAACGAGGGGGCAGCTTGCAAATATTCATGAAAATCTGCTCCTGAGCAATATTCTACAAATTACAAGGTGGGCAGATCATGGATACATGAGCAGTAGAGTAGGGTGTAAAATGCAAGTAACTAACACGGTGTGCTGTCATCTTTTTCCTTTGAGGGTTTTCACAGACAGGCCTTATTAGTAAAATAAGATTCAAGGTGCAGGAAAAAATAAAATAATGCTGAGTTTTTCTTATACTTAAATCCCTGCTATAATTCTATTGGCAATGAATAAACTCATGTCCAAAATTCTGTCTTCTACACAAATGAGTTACTGTCTTAACACTGTCTTTCGCTTTTATAGTCATGCACACATAAAATTAAAGGGGCTAAGTGGAAGAGTTCTGGGTAGTTTGCTACAACAACCAGTCCCTTGCCTTTACTCCCAAAGGGCAACCTCTTCCTCCAATCCTAGCTGGCTATTAGGTAGTCATCTCCATAACTCTAAATAATTTGCTTGGGCCCCTAGCTGTTGATTTTTCAGATTTATTGCCTTCTACGACAGCTCTCCTCTCCAACCCCACACTCCCTATTTCCCCAATCTAATTCTCAGTTCATAACATGGGCTAGCTCAATAAACAAGTGTTTACACTATATAAAAATGGCATTCAATTCTGTTTAATGAACTACGTTTACTATCCTGCACAGCTTTTTAATTAACACTGACTGAAATTAATCATAGCCATTTCCTACCTCACCTCAGACTGCCTTGTTTTTTATCTGTTCTAATTAATAACTCAACCCCAAACTTTTGGCTACTTATCTCTAAATCTCTATACATTACACAGATCAAGTATTTTACCAAACTCCATCTCTTCCAGAGCAGTCTGACTGGGCCCAATTTAGCAGATGATCCTCAACAGCTGAGATGCAGTTTATCACCCTGAAAAAATTTGTATGTGGTTGAAGCAAACCCTCCATTTTGCATCCTTGAAAGTTTAAAACCTTTCTAGCCTCATATTTGAGTTCAGTTTGCATGGGTACAGAATTCTAGGTTGAAATCATTTTCATTCACAAGAGTGAAGACATGTCTCCATTGAGTCCTAGCTTTCAGTGTTGTTGTCAAGTCCAAAGCCACTCTAATCCTTTCTATGAGACCTAATCTTTCCCCTGGAAACCTCTAGGATCTTCTCTTTGTGTCCAGGGTTCTAAAATTTCACACTAATGTGCTATGTTGCAAGTCTATTTTCATCCTTGTGCTAAGCATTTTTGGTCTGGAAACAAATCCTTCAGTAAGGCAAAGTTTCTTGAATTATTTTGTGGATAATTTCCTTGGCTATGGACATCCTACACCAGTCCTCAGAGTAATTCTGTTTTACACTCTCCAAAGTGAAAACTTCCAGTCTTTTGCCAAGGGGGGAGAAAGCTGGAGATCTGACTGATTCTGAAAAGGGCTTTCCAAGCAATCCTAATTTGGTCCCTCCCCATTCACCCTCTCTTCCAGAGGTTAGCTGATATCACCAATTCCCACCTGTCAGAGATTATGCGATGTAAATCAAGCTAGTTCTCAGCTTTCCTAAATGCTGGTTTAGAGTTCACTTCCTTTGGGCCTGCTAAATCTTTTCCCACTCATCACTTCCTCGCTTCCAAAGTTCGCTGCTGTTGTCTGCTCCCCATTCTGCCAATCCTTGTGGAATTACTTTTTTAAACCCTTTACTAGTTTTAGTGAAATTTGAGGAGACAGCCAAAAATAGTGCACATACACAATCCACCCTCCACCTTATTATAATTCCCTAATAGCTGCTGTCTTTCTATCATAATATTAAGTTCCTGTCTATAGCTTCCCTCACAAAAATGAAGAGCATCTCAGGTTCAAGGCTCTTCTTTTTCTTAATCAGAAAATGAATGTCACCCCCTTGAGACCCTGCCAGAACAAAACTGAGGAAGCACTCACTAAGATCCTTCAGAGAAATCATTTGCTGGCGGGATCAGATGCAAACAGCTTTTAAGTTCACAGGTTTCTCCCTAGAGTTCCACCGTCCAACAGAATTTTCTGTGATGATGGGAACGTTCCTCTGGCCAATAACCACATGGGGCTACCCAGGCAATGAAATGTGGCCAGTGCAACTGAAGCATGGAATTTTTCAGTTCATTTACTTTTAACTAACTTAAACAGCCACGTGGTTATTGGCTACCATACTGAACACACAGCTCTGAAGAACAGATGTTTTGCACTTAAGTATTAATGCTAAATATTCAGCATATGTTCCCTTGACCTCTTTTGAAATACCCAACAGACTAAGTTGTTCTTTCCAGGATTCAATAAACACAACTTGAGACAAACTACCAGCTCCTTGCACAGGAGACTCTCAGTACAAACCTTTTAAGTGTTCAGGTTAAGTGGCCACTCTTTGGCATCAGGGCCTCCATGTCAAAATCAATTAATCCCCTCACCCAAGGAGATCAAAGTGAGCCAAGTGGTCCTTTGGAACACCTATTTCTTTTTCCCATAATATTGTCTTTTCATTCTCAAACACTCACAGCTACAAGTGGAGCTGAGTTGGAGGAAAAGGTTTTCCGAAGACCTTCCTTGGACTACAAGGTACCCCAGAGGTGATAACACTCAAGGATGACAAGACTCTTCCTAGGTAATAACAGTTCTGTTATTCTAACGCTGGACCTAACAAGAACATATAAGAAGCCCTACTTTATCTCACTCAATCCTCACATCCCCCCTATACCACAGGTATCATTTTAACCACATCTTATAGGTGAAAAGACTGAGGCTTAGCGGGGTGAAGTAACTTGCCCAGCGTCTCATGGAAATCGACGAGCTGGGGCTCAAATTCCGATCTCTATGAATACAAAGACTGTCATTCCCCGCACACAGTAGGCGCTCGAGAAACATTTGCTGAATAAAGTTGGCAACTCAGGGAAGAGTTGGCGCTGGCCTGGACTCACTACCGGAGAGCGTCAGAGAAATGGAGCAGAGACTCGGAAAGGTGAACTTTTGCAATTTCAGGGGGGGAGGAGGCCCCGCCGGGCTCCAGCTGCCGAAGCCGAGGCCGGAACCCTAACTCCTCGAGCCTGAGGTCAGTCTGCGCCGCCCAGGCGGGGCCGGCCCCGGAGCCCTGACCAGCCCGAGGCGGCCCCAGGGTCGCGCCCTCCGCAGCCGCGGCCCCCCAACCTCTCCCGCCCCTAGGCTGGAGGCAGAGCGCTCCGGCTCGGCAGCAGCCGGCTGCCCCAGTGGCTGTCCGCGTTGGCGCTGCAGACGCCCGCCTCACCTGCGTGTCCGCCGCCATCCTACCGGCCCTGACTCCGGAACCGCTTCCGGAAAGCTTCCGGGTCATAGCGCGGGCCTACGCGGCAGGGCGAGGCCGGGAGCTGGCTGGGACCCGGGCCGGGCGCCCCCGAGCGGGATGGCGGCTGCTGCAGCCCCAACGTGGAATTGGGCGGCCACATCCCGTGCCGCAGACGATCGAGGCCTCCGCCCCAGTGCCCGCGCTTCGGCCCTGGGGTCCCGGTGCCCCCCTCTGCCTGGCCTCGTGGGCGACAAGGACCTCTGAGGATTTGTAACGCCCTGCCGCCTTCCACCCACCTCGAGTCCGCAGGTCCAGCCTGAACTCCCCCAGGTGTGGAGTTCCTGAGTGAAGACCACATTCTTTAGAGAAAGGTGTCACTTCTAGACGGCAAGAACTGAATTAGGTAAAAGGGAGACACTGAAGTAGTGTCTCACCCTGTTTGTATGTAACCCGGCTGTGGACCGTCTAGGAGTTAGAACAGAGCTGTCAGGGAAGAGGAGCCAAGAGGAGCTTGCCCAGGCAAAAGGATGGAAGCCCCAAGCTCCAATAAACCAACGCCACAGGGGAGGAGGCTGGGGAGGAGGAAAGGGCCTCATGGTCCAAGGAGAGCTGTTTTATTCAGGGTGCAAATCTGCCAACTCTACATAATATAGAGTGGAGTCTGCACAGCTTAGCTGTTCACCCTCTTATTAGCAATGGCCTTCAAACTTTTGACCCAGACTTAATTACAACAATTACATTTACATCATAACCAAGTACAGATGTTAGATTCACAGTACCCACACTTCCAGCAGTCTTTTTTTCTTTAAATAATGGCCACCACCTATTCATCATGAATTGGTTCACCACCCAGTTTGAAAACCCTGGTATGAGTGCTCGTTCCAACTGACACTCAGTTTCTTTGAGACACCCAGGCCAGCAGCCAGATGCCATGGCAATAAGAATTCTCCTGTAATAAATACAGTTAAAGCTGGTTCGGAGTGGATGCTGAGAGAGCAGTATGTCACTTACATACAAAAAGGACACGGAAATGTCAACTCCAAATAGAATTTCTATGGTTTTACCATGGCTTTAGTTCTAGCACGCAGCACCGTAAACCTCAAAATGTACAAAATGAAGAGTCCAGAAACTTTTAAGAGAAGTAAGCCTTTATTTCCTTGTTTCACAAATAAAGCTGGCTGAGTTGGTTACTTTTTGGTGATTAGTCAAAGAGACCAAATCCCATATCCTCGTCCGACTCCTCCGACTCCTCCTTGGCTTCAACCTTGGCAGGGGCTGCGGCAGCAGGAGCAGCGGTGGGAGCGGCAGCCACAGGAGCAGCAGCCACAAACGCAGACGGATCCGCCAAGAAGGCCTTAACCTGGAGGGCAAAATATGTGGTCGGATGGTCACCCACAATCTCTACTACCCACAGCCCTTCAGCCTTTGCAGAGCTCTAGTTTAATGGCCAACAACTTCCAAGCCAGTAAAGCCTTCCCTGGAAGTGACCAGGCAGGACAGCTTGCGTATGGCCTGGTGAGCTTAGACCCAACTCTTCACCATTAAGTAATCCTTCTTTGGGTCTTCAGTCATTTCTAAAGCCAAGGACACACTTACCCTGCCCCCCCAACCTCTCAATATACTCTTTAAACTGTACCTGCTATGTGAAATTCAATCACAAAAGCACTAACTCATCAGGCTGTTTATCTCCCTGCAGTCAATCCTGTCATCCTGGTGGGTTCTTTTTACCTTTTCAGCAAGTAGGAAGGTGTAATCAGTCTCCACAGACAGAGCCAGCACCCGCTTGTACCCATTGATGATAGAGTGGGGTACTGATGCAACAGTTGGGTAGCCAATCTGCAGACATACGCTGGCAACATTGCGGACACCCTGTGGAGGGAGAGAAAATGACATTTTAGGCGACGCTGTCTTAGAAAAAAGACAAAGTCCAAGCAAAGCTCATCGGCAGACAAGACTGCTAGGTCAGCACATTAGTCTCACATAGGATGCTTCACCTCACATCAAATGTTTCTGACAGGGCACTTCGGAACCAGTAATTTATTAATCCTTTTTGCCTTTATTCCCAACACTATAATGATGGCATTACTTCAAAAGCCACCATTTTGTGGAAATATAAATTTATTAACATTAAGTATTAAGTTCTATGAGAAAAACATAAACTCCAGATATGAATTTCCACCACTAGTAAGATTTCTGAAAAGTAACTGGACTTAGAAAGTATATGTAAGTGCAATTTTTCATTTTCCAAGAAAATACCTTTCATGTTAGTCATTAAAGGGTATTTTAATGGCAAATACAAAGTCAGTCTCAGAAAAAAGTCAGTCCTCCCAAGGTTCAACAATCTGGCAACTCTTATGTATTAAACTGTCCTCATTTTTCTCATTTCTCCTTTGACTCATGATACAACTCAAAATGACTTATCTTATTGTAGGCCCTAGAATAATTTTAGCCCTCACATCATGCCCAACCCTGTTCTAAGGTTATATACGCTAATTCGTTAAGTCTTTCAACAGTCTCATATAGTTAATGCCACTTTACAGATGAAACTGAGGTAGACAGATTAAACAACTCCTTGGTTACACAGTTAGTTTCAGCTGTGCAGCCAGACTTCGATGTGAAGCTAGACATGCTCTCAAGCAATTAAGTAAGGAGGGGCTAGAATGGGCAGCATGTACCTCCAGGAAGCGAGAATGCAGAGTTTCCTCTGTGATGTCAAGCACTTCAGGGTTATAGATGCTGCCATTGTCAAACACCTGCTGGATGATCAGCCCAAAGGAGAAGGGGGAGATGTTCAGCATGTTCAGCAGTGTGGCTTCACTAGCTCCCACTTTGTCTCCAGTCTTAATCAGCTGCACATCACTCTGAAGAACAAAGTAACAGTTGGCAGTTAACACCTGAATATCCAGCAGGTCTAGGGCAACCAAGCCCCCACCCCTGGCCTGGCTAGCACTGGCAAGCCGTATCTACTCACCAGGATTTCAATAGTGCCCCTGGAGATTTTAGTGGTAATGCCTAAAGCCTGGAAGAAGGAGGTCTTCTCCGGCCCCAGACCAGTGTTCTGGGCTGGCACAGTGACTTCACACGGGGCTATGGCACCAGCACGAGCAGCAGCTGGCACCTGAACAAAAACGAAAACAGTAAGAAATCTTCTCTTCACAGATACACCTGAGAATAGTCAATCTTGCTTTTTAAGAAGACAAAATTAATAAGGTCTCTTTAGCCAACCTGATTCTCCCTTACCTTATTGGCCAGCAGCATGTCCCTGATCTCAGTGAGGTCCTCCTTGGTGAACACAAAGCCCACGTTCCCCCGGATATGAGGCAACAGTCTGCAAAGAGAAGTTTACACAAGACAGTCACATTTCAGCCCATTCTTCTGCCTGAAAAGTGGAGGGCACTGAGAAGAGAGGACAAAGATGCCTAGGGGAATCAACTGACTTCTCTAGAGCGGGGTTGTTTTCCAGATGCCCCCGGATAGCCTTGCGCATCATGGTGTTCTTGCCCATCAGCACCACAGCTTTCCCACGAAGGGACATGCGGATCTGCTGCATCTGCTTGGAGCCCACATTGTCTGCTCCCACAATGAAGCATTTTGGATAATCATCCAAAAGTTGCTACAAAAACAAGCCAGAAACAATCAATGTTTAACTGGAGGAAAGCAGAAAAATATCAAGGGAAACCAAATCCCACAATCAGCAGTTTCCATCTCACTCCCTTTCTTCTATGGTTTTCAAGTGACTCACTGATTGAAACAATTCCTCCCACTAGGAGCCACCTAGTTGTAAGCTAGAACCACCTAGTGAGTTTTAACACTGCCAGATTTGTCAAAAACCTGCTTGCTAAGTATGAGTGGTGAAAATTAGGTTTCCACATTCAATCAAAAAACTTTTAACTTTCTTTTTAATTTTTCCCAATTATGGGACATGTTTCATTTACTTAAAAGGGCTACATTAACAAAAAACAACTGTTTCAAATAAGGCTACACTTACAGGATTCAAAAAAACAACATAAAGCAAATATAACGAAATGTTACTTGCAGAAGCTAACCTGTGCATAAACGATTCTTGTACAATTCTTTTTAGTTTCTTGGGTGTCTGAAAACCTTCACGATAAATGAGGGAAAAGAATAAACTCCACAAAGTATCCTAATGCCTGAAGAGCAATATGGTTAGCACTTCTGAGCAGGGAAGGCCCACCCGAATGCGATCCAAAAGACGGCATTGGCTAGACCTTTAGTTTCTTGACTGGCAAAACCTAAATATGCAACAACTTGCCTCTTTATAGGTCACTCATTGCCTCAGACCTTCCCAAAGATGGAGGCAGAGAAGTAGAAGCCATGAACGCTTTCTGGAAGCCAGACAGACCTGGGTTTAAGTGCTGTCATCTTAGGAGCCACTTAACCTGCCTGAGCATGCTTATCTGCAACCAGGAGGTGGGGCATGCAGATCTCAGCAAATTAAGATTAAATGACATTTGCCTAAAATACCCTGTCAGTAGCTGACACCAAAGAGGCACTGTGCCCGCGGCCCGCCCCGCACTTACGATGATCTTAAGGAAGTAGTTGGACTTCCAGGTCGCCCTGTCTTCCCTGGGCATCACGGCGGTGCGTCAGGGATTGCCACGCAGGGTTTAAAGACGATGTCACTGAGGATAGAGAGGGAGCTCAACCATCCTAATAACCCCGCTCCGCCAGGCTCCAACCCGGGGCCAATGCCTAGCAGGTCACGCGGGACCGCCCGCCCACCCTGCCTGGGGCTGCCGCTACACGGGCAGCTCCAGCCGCCGCCGGGAGTCCGGGCGCCCCAAGCCCAGCCCCCTGGCCCCCAAGTCCCCGCCAAGACCCCCAAAGACTCCCATCCTTCCCGCCGCCGGCTGCCGGCGCTACTACAAGAAAGCCACGAACCACGCACGAGGACGCCTGGCGAGAGGGCGCCGTGCCCCGGCGCGCACCTTTTATATGTGAACGAAGTGTCCAATCAGAAGCCCCGGTAAACGCCCCCGCCTACTGGCTAGCGCGGGTGCCTGTCTAGCCGAGCAGATCTGATATAGACAGCCATTGGATGAAACCGCTGCCACTCCAGCCAACGGGAAGCCGTCTTTAAATAAGGTAAAGTAAGGCGCGGCCTTATGTTGGAGGAGCTTTTTCAGAGCTGCTTCCCCCTGCTGGCCTGGAGCTGCTCTCGTGCAAGAACTTGTGCTCGCCCGCTCAGAGAACATGCTTCTTCCTGCCTCCTGGCCAAGCAAATTAAAGAGTGTGATGTGGAGCTGAGAAATAATTGCACATGCCTTAGAAGTAGAATGATCTCGTCTCCTCTACAGTTTGTTCTTCCCCCTACCAAAGTAGAGGGATCCTTTAAAACCTAAGTTGGACCATTACCATATCTGCTCAAAATTCTTCAAAGGCTCCCTCCCCATTTCCCTCAGAGAAAAAAACCTAAAACTTAAACTGCCTACAAAGCCCTACATGATCTGCTCACCACCTCCAACCTATCATCTCATCTCCTATTTTCCTGTTACTCATACCCTTCCAGCCAAACGATGCTCTTTGCTGCTTTTCCAGAGCACGCTCTCACTTTAAGGCTTTGGCACTAGCTTTTCCCTCTTCCTACAAGGCTCCTTGCTGATATCCACACAAGTAACTCACCTCCATCAAGATTTGGCTCAAACATCACCTGTTCAGTAAGGCCTACCCTGATTGCCCTATTTTAAGAGTACCAAAATAAATGCATTCCCTTTACTGTTCTATTTTTTCTAAAGCACTTAACACCTAACACACTACATAATTTACTTCTACATTGTTGCCTTGTACCTGCAACATGGTATATAATAAATATTTGTTCAATGAATGCATGAATGCAAGGTTTGCAGTCAGAAGACCAGATCCATATCCTTGTATTGGCTGTGCTATCTCAAGAAGTGATTTCACCTTGCCAACCCTGTTTCCCTTTCCTTATCTGTAAAACAGAGATAATAATATCCATACTCTAGAGTGGTTATGAGGATTAAATAAGATATATGTTAAGACTTAACACAGTTCCTGGAATATAGGAGGAAATCACTAAATATTTGCTTCCTTTTTATGCATTCATTCAACACTTATTTGAATAATTGTGCTTTATCAATGATCTTTAATGATCGAGCTTAGATCTTGACGTAGAAGGGAAGTGTTTCTCCCATCATCACCCTTTTCATGGGACCAAATTAGAAATTTCTGTATTTTGTTACAAAGCCTCCCAGTGCCTCTGATGATCAGCACATTTAGAGAACTGCTGGAGTCGATTAACAGCTAAGATCCTTCTTACTGACAATGCATCACTGCACAATCAGCATTGTGCTAAGTACTTTGTGCACATTATCATTGTTAATCTTTGCAACAATCCCCTGAGGTAGAGTATTAGTATTTCTATTTTATCAGTGAGAAAATTCACACAGAGTTTATATAATTTGCCCAAGTCCCTCAGCGAGTAAATGAGGCTTCAGAATTGAAATCTAGAAGCAAGTTCAAAAGCCCATGGGCCTCACAACGCTGTACAGTCCTTTCCAAACCTTGAGCCTGTCTCCCCCTAAATGCACTTTTCCAATACATACTCGCATAGTACCTTTCCAAGGACATCCTGGCTCTGATGATACAAATATCTCTAATTGGAGTACATCAATATAATGGAATAGCATGAAGCCATTAAAAAAGTATGCAAATCTATATTTATTGACATGGAAAATACAAAGTACAGTTGAGTGAAAAAGCAAATTACAATGATGGGTATCATATCCATTTCTATAAATAAAATAAGTCCAACATGGGCTGGAAGAATAAAACAAGTCAGTTTTTTTCGGTGAGGGTTGAAGCTAATTTTCACTTCTGAGCTCACTATGAAATAGTTAAAGTTCAAACTAAAATTCAACAAGCTGTTTTTGGAGAATATGTTTTTCCCATTCCAAACAATAGGGAAAGTGTGAAGCCTCAGCTCAAGGGGAAACAAAGCAAGCAGTCCAGCAACCTCCCTGGGTCCCAATTCTCAAGAGTTCTGGCTCTGAGAAGAGCCGAGGAGGAAGCATGCAAATATAGACATGACCACCAGGGAGCAGTAGATACCCACCCTCAAATGCAAGTCCCCCAACTTCGGCAGGGAAGAGTCTGTACCCAAGGTGTGCCGGCCAGCAAGTGGGGGTGGTGGTGTGTGGTCAACACAGGAACAGGTAGAGGCAAGCCCTGCCTGTTCACATTCTGTCTCTGCACTCAGAGGATTGCCTTGTGCATGTCAGTCCTCCTATTTAAACCCCTTTCCCTGTCTGCAGAGAGGTGTAAGGCCACCCAGAAGTCCATGTGAGTGAGGACACCATTATCCAACCTTCAGCAAAGTGCCCAGGGTGGGACCTGACTCACACAGACCTCAATAATGCTGCTCCCCAGCCTTCCCTCACCAACTGCCAAGGAAAGGGCAAAGCTCATATGGGGCCTGTGGCCACAGATAAGTGTCCTGTCAGGCAGGGAATCCATCCCCAAGGCCTTTGCCTCAAATGGAGAATGCCAATGAATTACTCTCCAACTGTGGCCCTTATGAGTCTGGGATGAGTTTGGTCTCTCTTCTGGACCAGTTGTCACCTCAGACAACAAAGAAAAGGCACCAGCACAGGTGAAAATAATGGCAAACTTTATTGGCAGAAATCACAGGGATTGAAATGGGGGAAAGCCAGGTTAGAAGTTTACAGAGAAAAAAAAATTAAAATCAAATCATCAAATAATCATTGACCCAGAGGGTGGACCCCAGAAACCCCAATTCCTCTAGAGGAAGGGCTTGGGGCGGGTCACTATAAACGGAGCAATAAGGCCTATGGGTAGAAATGGAGACATCAGGTCTTTGGAGGGGGCTGGCTAACCTCCCCAGACCTGGGCTGCTCCCAGCCCTGCCACGATGGAAGGACCCTCTTCTGAGACCCCGATGCACTCCGCTTCTGTTGTGAGGACAGCAGGGTGGTCAGGATCTTCCTCTCTTTAGACCCCACTGGGGCTCCTTCCCACTGAGCAAGAACCCCAGGCCAGCCTGCTATTTCCACTTGGGGGAGAGCTCTGGGAGCTTCCCACTACTTCAGAAGGCTCCTGTCCCTCTGCCCAGAGTCCTACCAGGCCCCCTGCAACAACCTGGGCCTTTCTCCCCAGACCTCCAGTATCCAGGGAGAGCAGGAAATTTGGGAGGTGATGCACCCAGTGGAATCAACAAGACCCATGGTCAAAATCAAATACCAGCTTTCCTGAGAGGTCAGAAGAGCCCGAGAGAAGTGGTGAGGAGGCCAAGAATGTTCAGTACATTCTCTTTGTTGCCAGGAAGTTCACAGGGGAGCAGATGCTCCTAATGGCTTACACAGGAAGCAGCACCCCCAAAGTGCACTTTCCCTTTCTCGTCCCTCAGGAACGGGATGGATGAGGTTCAGATTTGTAGGCCCCAAAGGGCAGGACACCCTTAGGCCAGTTTCAGTTCAGAGCTTGCTGGCCTGGGTAGTTAAGGAAGGGGTTTCAAAATACAGCAGTTTATAAAATTGTCCTGGTGAGCTGTGAAGTTAAAGGGGAGTCACAGAGCTGCTCCCAGTTCACCTGCTTGTGCTAAGAAAAAATAAAATACAAATTGCTTCCCCACCCCAAGCCCTTAGTACAAGGCAAACCCCATACCACAGGCACCGTCACCAAGACCAGTGGCAGTGGAAAAGGTGGAAGTACAAAAGGGGCCTTTAAAATCTCGTCAAAATTATTCTGTATAGAGAGTAAAAGCATCGCAGACAGTATGAATTCAAACCTCAGTGTAGAAATCTACCAAAGTCGGTACAGTGTCCAGGCTCAGGGTGAAACCCCCCACTTCACACCATCCATGGAGATGGAGGAAGTGATTATAAAACGTTATTGCTGGAGAGGCGTTTCTCAGTAGAACCAGAGCAGTTATGGGGGGGCCAGCGAGGGGCAGTCACCCAGGCCTGGGGAGACCAGAAGGGTGGGAGGAGCTCATGGAGCTTCCATGGCCCCTGGGGCACATGTGCCCCTGGATGGAGGGTTTATGCTGGCATTTTCTGGAGGGAGCTGGGTATCCCCCGATACTCTCAGAATGAGGATAATTATGTCAGGAGAAAATAAGATTAAAAAGAGACCCTCTGCCCTGCCTGCCTCCCCTCTGGCTTGACTGCTGAAATACGAGTGAGAGATGGCGCCAGTGCAGGTGCTGGCTTGGCCAGGAGGGTTTGTGGGGACACACATGGGGTGGGCTGGGGCCCTCCAGCCTCCATCTCTAGGGAGGAGGAGGAGCTGGCAGCCTGGCAGAGTTGCAGAGGAGGAAGGAGGCCCAGAAGCTCTGGCACAGGAAGAAAAGCAGGTGGGACCCCTCACGGCCCTCTTGTCATCCTGCACCAACTGAGGACATCCCAGTTCCAGTCGGATCTGCCCATTCGCCCCTGGGTGAGGCCTCTGGGTCACAGGAGCAGTTAGGGAGACTGGGCCAGAGAAGGGGGCGACAAAGAGACAAGGGTGCCTAGCAGAAGAGCTTGAGGAAGCAGTTCTGACAGTAAGGCTTGTCGTTCTGCTCCTTGAAGGTGCCCTTGTTGAGCTGCTTGAGGCAGAAGGCACAGACGAAATGCTCCGGGTGGAACTTCTTGGCCATGGCGGTAATGCAGCGGCCCGTGATGGGCTTCTGGCAGCCAGAGCACAGAGAGCCCCTCCGCTCGTGATAGTGCACCTCACAGTAGGGCTGCCCGTCGTGCTCAAAGAAGCTGCCGTTGACGAAAGGGGTGAAGCATTCCTGCCAGGCAGAAGCGGGGGGTGGGAAGAGGCACGGGGCTCAGGCTGGGGCGGGGGTCCCAGGCAGCTCCCAGTGTGATGGGCAGGAGACAGTCAAGGTAATGACTCCCACTTGTTAAGCACTTCCTATGTGCCAAGTGCCACACTAAACAATTGCTGAATCGCATCTCCACCTTCTGGCTAAGATCAAGTGTAAACACTCGTTGAATTCTCACTATAGAGGAGGCAACTGAGGCATACAAGTGAAGTGATTTGTGCAAGGTCACACAGCTATTAAGGTGCACAGCCTGGATTCAAACATAGGTCTAACTGCTGGGCACTTAACCAGGTGGCTGTTAACAGTATGCCCAGAAACCCACAAGCACACTTAAGTATAAAAGGTTCTGAGAACTCTTGCAGTGAACAGTGTTTCCCAAACTTACCTGGTCAGAAAGCCCTGGCTGGATCACTAATAATTTAATCTGTGGGCTCCCATTACCCCCAGAATGCAGTTTGGAGACCAATTTCCATTGAGACTGCTTAATGTTTGCATTACCGCATTTAATTCTCATACACCTTTCTGCTGAGTGTGACCAGTCCCAGGGCCATCACACAGGGTGAGGCTGGGGGACACATCTACCTTGCTTTCGGTTTCTCCCCGCCTCAGTAGGAGCGTGCCCTGGCCCAGGACCCACTGGCCTTGAGGACGCATACTCCTGCCTGCTTGCCCCGTGAATAAGGCCACATGATGGTTCCAAGTTCGATTCAGAGAGCACAAAAAAGGAGGCCCCTCTCTCCCCACTGCCCTCTCCCAGCCCCCTCCAGATGCAAAGGTCAGGGGTGGAGGGTGCTCCTTACCCGACACACAAAGCACTCAGGGTGCCAGAGGGTGTTGAGGGCCGAAATGTAGTTTTCCAGGATGGCCCGGGCACAGCCGCCACATTTGGGGGCGAACATGTCAAAGTAATCCTTCCGGCAGTAGGCCTTGCCGTCTTTCTCATGGAACCCTGAGGAGCAGTGGTTTGGGGGGCAGAGTCACGGCCTCCAGAGGGGAGCAGCCCTGATTCCAACATCAGCCAAGTCTCCCACCCAACCTCCCTGGCACACCCAGGGACCAGCGAGTTCATCTCAGTACCTTCGGGACCAAAAAAAGCTCCACACTGAGCACAGAAGAAGTGCTCGGGGTGCCACGTCCGGTCAAGGGCTGTCACCACTTTCTGTAAAGGCAAAGTGTGGGGTCAGCGCCAAGCTGCTGCCCCCCTGGACAGATCCCACAGCTAAGACTCCGGCAAGGCTGTCCTTCCACCACTACCCCCACCCAGCTCCCCACCAAGGAAAGAGCAAAATATCTCTGAGATCAGATTTTCCCCCAGTTGTGCTCTGAATTCCACTGTGAATTCTGTTGTATTGAAGGATGTAATATGCCAGACCCCCTCTCTCCCTTAGTCTTCGCGTGTGGTCAAGGTGACAGGTTCTACAGTGACTCCCACTGTACAAGTGAAGAATTGTAGGCTCAGAAAGGATGGGCATTTCCCTAACATCACACAGCAGGAAGGTGAGCACTCCACTCATTTATAGGGCAGGGCTCCCAACCTCTGCGAGTCTCCATAGAAAGGAATCTGGGATGAGGAGAGGAGGGACTGGAGGGGCCAGGCATTGGGCCTGGTTTGAAATCCAGCCCCACCGTGTGCTAGCTGTGTGAGCTCGGGCATGAGACAGGACCTCTCTGAGCCTTGGATAGCCCCACCTGCACCCTCAGAGGGCTACAGAAGATGGTATGAGCCGACGTGGCTGCCCCCCCACACTATGCCCCAGAACTTACATCCAGGATGGGGCCATTGCAGTAGTAGCAGCGTGGAGAGAAGAGGTTGTGATAGTCCTTTTCACAGTAGGGCTGTCCATCCCGCTCAAAGAAGTTCCGGGATCCAATCTCCTCCTGGCAGTGGGTGCAGACGAAATGCTCTGGGTGCCATGTCTTCCCCATGGCAGTCACAACCTGTAGAGGGAGGTGGGATGTGGCTCAGGCCCTGGCCTGCCACAGAGCGGCAAAGGTCCTATCCACCTGCCACACCCTCCCCGCCCCACCTCCACCTCTCATCACCTGCCCAGCAATGGGCTTCTTGCAGGCCCCGCAGACACCCTTGGCGACTGTGGCAACGCCCAGTTTGTTCAGGTCAGACTGCAGGCTCCCCAGCATGCTATCTAGCTGGCTCCCAGGCTTTGGGGGCCCTCCTGGGGGAGAGCTGCTCCCCGTCTTCCCCTGGGCCATGAACTGTGGAGAAAGAGAGCAAGGGTTTGTCAGGGCATCTGGGGCTCAGGGATGGCACCCCACAGCACTGGGGGCTTTTCTCCCTCACTGAGGCAATAAGTTCAATCTCCTCCAGGGCCTCACCAGCCCTAAAGCAGGGACAGGCATCCACAAGAGGTCCCGGTGGCCAGAGGGGCTCACAGCACCCTGCTGGTTCGACCAGGGCCCAGGAAAACACAGCAAGCAGGTCACTAAGCCCTTGGCCTAGGCACTGACCCCTCCCTGGTCCTGCCCTTCGGGACTGCTCTGCCTGCCGTTTGGAGGCCAGCTGACTGCCCCACACAGCTCCCCATCCACTCTTTGTTCCAGACCATGGATCTTGGATAGGAGAGGGAACAAGAACAAGAAAAAAAATGTTTAATTAAAGAAGAAAGAGAGACCTTGTAATTGGACCATTTTATGAGAGGAAACTTAGGATGAGATAAGAGGGTTTCCCCCCACCGGCAGTACCAAAATCAGGAGGAAACATCCAGAGAAAAACAGTGTTGAGAGAGGCCAAAGGAGAGATGAGAGCAAGAGGGAGGTGAGCCAACCAAAAGCTCAGGACACAGGAAAGCAGGACAGGGAGGTGGCTGGAGCCAGAGAGCAGAGGCCTCCCAGGAACTGGGCCTAGAGCTGGAGGTGGAGGGACAGGTTTGGTTTCCCTTCTGGGAACGGCCCCCTCAGCGGAGTCTGGGGCAGGACCAGTGGGTGGCAGGATGGGCCAGGCAGGGGGGAGTCCCAGAGAAAGCAAGAGGACAGCTGACGCCCCAGGGGTGGGAGAGCAGACGCCAGTTTAAGTGAGCATCCAGGGTCAAGGCCAAGTCTAAGGAAGGACTGTGGTACCGTGCTGGGCTTGTGTGCAGAGGGACACAGCGTGTGTATGTGTGTGTGTGTACATGTGTGTGCAGGGTGGGGACACCACTTGGGCAGCAGGATGGTGATAGGTAGGGGCCCCAGGCGGCCTGCCTGCATCGAGGAGAAGAGCGGGTCCTCATCAGTCTGGCAGCTCACGGACCTCAGAGTGTGGGGTGCAGGGGCAGGAGGGGTCGGGCCCTGCGTGCCCTCTTCCTGCAGTCCCACCCCAGCACTCTGGAGCCCAAGGGAACCCCGGGGAAGAGCTGAGGGCCCCAGGACCCAAGGGGCGGGCAGGCTGGGCGGGGGAGAATGGCTGCGGGCCGAGGAGTCTTCTCGATGCTGGAGCAATGGGGCAGGAGGAGAAGGAGGAGCCAGAACAGAGACGGTTCTTCTCAGAGGAATGGGAGAGCCAGGAGGGAAGACAACCTGGGAAGAGGAAAGGAGGGAGAGAGATGAAGACAACAAGGAAAAGCCAGCACAGAGAGCAGGGCACAGAGGGTGATGTCTCCGGGCTTCCCTGGGCCTTCCCACTCCGGCACCAAGAGTGAGGCCAGCCTTACCAGGCCACGGGATGCCCCCACACACATACATCTCCCCCTCAGCCAGGGGAGAGTCGGGACACCTATCATCCTGGCCCAGCCCCAGCATCTCCTCGCTACCTTCTCTACAAGCTGCCCCCCTGCCCGCCTCCCGCACGGCTGCACAGTGATGACGACGCCCTCGGTCAGCCAGTCCTCTGCGGAGGCCCCCACTGCCTCCTTCTCCTCTGGCTGGATGCCCAGCCGACCCTGCAGCTCTGCGATGAGCTGCTCCTGGGATGGAGTCCTGCTCAGGGTGGCGGGGTCCAGCCGGCGGCGAGGGGAGGGCTCCCGGGACATGGGGTGTGCGTGGCCCGTCTCCCGGCTCCTCCTGATCACGGATCGGATCTGATGGGGAGGGGAGGCTGTCACAGTCCCACTCTGGGCTCCCCAGAGATGCTCCGTCCACACTCAGGTGCCCAGGGGAAGGGAGGGCAGAATAAAACTGCCAAAGCAGAGCCAAGTTGAGAGGGGGAGGAAGCGGGGGGCAGAGTCAGACCCCTCCACCAAGTGTCTGACTGACCTGGGGCAAGACACTTCATTTCCAGGGGCCTCAGCTTCTCCATCCTTGAAATGGAGTGGAAGTTATCTTCTTGGTTGCTTTACAGGATTATTACAAGAATAATTTGAAAGGATGTAAGTGGACATTCTGGAAAGGAAGGGCATATGGCTTTTCTTTCTGTTTTTGATTTGTAATAGGAAATGTGGTCCTTCTTTCTAGTAAATCTTTTAGGTAGATTATTTTTCTTTATACTATTACTGGCTTTGGGTTTTTTTTGTTGTTTACTTTTAACGTTTGATTTTTAATTAATTTTAATCAAGCAAGAAGCAAATAATAATGGTAACATCATCCAGGGCTTATTAAAGCCCCTGGGCTGTTCTAAGCACTTTCTAGGCATTATCTCATTTAATTCTGTAGACAGCCTTGAGGGAGGTGGCCATTACCACCCCCATTTTAAAGATGAGAAAACTGAGGTTGTTGGGGGGTTGCCCAAGGTCACACAGGTAGCAACTGTTGGAGGTCTGGTTTATATTCAGTTCTATCTAGTTCCAAAGCCCATGCTTTTAAACCATTTCACGCACATTAGTTACATCAGGATGTTGGGAGCAGCTCACCTAAAGGAAAAAGCCTTAAACAAGCAAGAGGCTATTGCCACTAAAAGAAATCCCATGGCCCAGGGAGCCCCACTGGCCCCACAGAGCCGATTTCTGAGTATTCGTCATCAGGGTCACAGGCCATGGTAGCTCGGGATTTGCGGCCCTGCAGACATGCACAAAGTGGGAGACTGCATGCAGTTAGCCAGGAGTCGCCACACTCAGGCCTGCCGAGGGCCATGCCTAGCAGCCGTGCTAGCTTGTGCCTGCCTGGCCAGAGGTGGAAATCCTCTCAGTGGTGTTGAGTGTGTCCATGACCATGGCATGTGGAAGCTCCGACTGTTCCTTCCTGGTCCCGGCAGCAGCTTCGGTGGTGCCCTCTAGCCTCCTGGGGGTCTCAGGTCCCTGGGTAGGCCTGACCAGGCTTCCCCTCATGGGCATCTTTCCACTTAACTGCTCCTCATCTACGGGGGCAGGGCAGCTGCTTTCCAGCTCCCCTGGCTCTGCCTTTGCCCTCTCCTGCTGTCCATGATCCTTCACGAGACTGCAGGTATCTGGGAAGATGGCCTGACAGCCTACGGCCACGGCAGCTGGCCCAGTTACTTCCTGGAAGCTGGGCGCAACAACATGGGGAGTCTGGGGCCTGAGCACCTCCAAAGCCCATGGCTGCTCCCACATGCTGGCCATGGCCTCCTCTGGGTACAAAGGGTTGGCTACCAGCCCTTGGGGTTCTCCAGGCTCCTGGGGACCCATGCCCCCAGCTTGGGGTTGAACGTGGCAGGAGGGAGTCCTGGAGAGCTCACTCATGAAGTTTGGTAGGTCTTTCCAAACTTGAGTCTGGCTCTCTGCACCAAATGGCCCTAGAGAACCCACCGCAGAGAGAGCCCTTGCGTTGGGAGTAGCAGGTGTCACCCCAAAGCCGGCCAAATCAAGCCAGCTGGGGGCCAAAGGAGGTAGGAGGCCCTGTTCATTACTGTCCTCCATGCAGAGGACATCCAGGGTGTGACCCAGGCCTTGAGAAGAGGGTGTGGTGGTGGATGGCAAGATGACAGAGGGCCCAGGAGGAGGAGAAGGGGAAGGAAGTACACGGTGCAGGGATGGAGCTGAGGTGGGCAGGGAACTCAAGGCCACAGCAGAGGAGCTGGTCTAGAGAAGGAGAAAGACAAAAAGCAGAGGAGAGAGAAGAAAGATGGGAGAGGTGAGGACAGAAGCTCACTGCAAGGGGTGGGCTCAGCTTCGGGGCTCTGAGAGCCACCAACTACACTGACCAGGGGCTGCTAAGCTGAAGCATGAGGACTGGCCCACGAAGGAGACCCAGACCCCAAAATGGTTTTCTTGGGCTCTACATCATGGCTCCAGTCAAACCCAGGAGGCAAAAGGCAGCCACTAAGCCAAGCCTGTGGGCCCACCCAAGTCAGAGCAGGTATGAAGGAGAAAAGGCTAAGGTGAGGGGCACCGTGGGGAGAGAGGTGACCAGGGATGCCACCCAAGCACCAGTGGACGGAGAGTCAGCCACAGGCAGCTGCTCCACCTCCTGCACCCTTGCCTCAACTCACTGTCATTCCCCAACAGCCCCAGCTCTCCCGCATCACCCAAGACCTCGCTCTGGAGCACAGCTGACACCAGTGCGGCCTGTCTGGCACATTACTGACTTGCTTCTGACCGTGGCTGCTCAGAACCACCCCACACGAGGGTCACAGGCCCAGGCTGCTTCCATCCCCCACTGTGAAACCCCAGCTGAAGGGAAGCTTGGAGCTCACAGGGCCAGGAGCTCAAAAACTACTGCTCCCCTTCTCAGATCCCCTAAGTCATGCCCCAAAGGTCTGGGCCGACCCACACAGAAGGGGGAAGTCAGCAGCTGCTGCAGAGTTCAGTCAGTTTCAATCTTCATCAAAGTACTGCATCCGCTAAATTAAACCTCCAGGGCCTGGCAGGCCTGGGGGGCCCAGAGGGAAGGAAAGGACTCATGCAGGATTGGCCCAGTGGTCTGGGAGTTGGAGTCCCACTGATAGAACTTGTGGGGACTAAGGGGCCTGTGAAGAGAGGCGGGAAAGATGGAAGGAGGCTGTGGATTCAGGAGCCAGAGACAGGAAAAGAAGAGGACATGTTGAGAACAGCCAGCGTGGGAGATGGAGCACCAAGGCAAATGACCTGTCAAGCACAGGATCCCAAGTCCCACAGGGCCCAGGGAGAACACCCGCCCCCACCAAGGGCAGCCATCAACACAGGGCCCTTTGTCCCAGCCTCCTAACCCCCTGCCTGGGTGGCTGGGGGCTGGGAGCACCCAGGAAGGAAGGAATGTCCCTGCTGAGCACTTCTCTGCCTTCACAGGCTGTGGGCAGCTCAGTCCCCGCAGACCTGGCGTGGCCCTCCCTCCCCTGTATCCTGGCAAGTCCCAGGCACTAAAGGGTCAATCCCCGGCTCCAGGCAAGGCATCCAAACCCGGAGGCGCTGAGTTCCAGCTACTGACACTGATATACAGGAGGAGGAGAATAGCAGAGCCTGAGGGGGCAGGGCAGGGAAGAGGAGAGGTCTCAGGGCACCTTAAAATCTGACAGCGAAGCCATCAGCTCGTCCAGCTCCCTGGTAGCAGAGGAGGCGGAGATGCGCGTCTGCTGCTGGCTGGAGGTAACTCGCTGAGGGCTGCCCATCTCGCCCTGGTTCACAGTGATGGCGGGGCTGCAAGGCAGGCACAGCATCAGTGAGGCCCCTGGAATCTAGTCCCCATGCTACCCCAGATTGGCCCTCCCCTCCTTAGCGGGCCCACATTTCAGCTCCAAAATTAGGGTCCTACCACCTGCAACTCAGGGAAGCCCACTGGCTCCCAGGCTCTCCTGGGGACCCATCACTGGGAGGGAGCTGCTGTCAGCTAAGCGGACAGAACTCCAGTGTAAGCTGATGGGAGAGAACAGAGGGCAGCTCGAATGGCACCTTTCCTGGGATGACAACTCTGGCCCTTCTAGCCCAGTTCAAGCTTGTCTGTTAAATAAGCCTGAGAAGCCGTGGGTCTCCCACAACACTGTAGGTACATGTGAGATTGTTCCAACATGGTCAAACTGAGAAGAGCTCACAGTTAGTGAACACTTATCATGTGTACCATGTGTTTTGAGCCAGAAAACATTCCAAGTATTATTGGGTCTCACCCCTCCTGAAGTAGGCAGTCTTGCCCCCTTTAGCCCATATCCCATATCCTATTTTACAGAAGGAAAAGCTGAGGCTTGAGATCACCATCCCCCCAGTGCCTGGTGCAGGGCCTGGCAAACAGGCACTTTCAGGAGGACTGAGTGACACTGGGGCCAAGGGAATGGACACGAGGGACAGGCACTGGCTGGGTGAGCCTGGTGGATACTCACACAGGGCTGGGCACAGAGCTCTCCAGCTCATCCAGGAGACTCTCCACACTGGGCCGCACATCCTCCATGACCCGGCCACCATTCCGCTTGGGCTTCTCTTTTGTCAGGGGCCCGGCTTTGCCCGCCAGAGGGCTGTTACTCTCAGGGATGCCATAGTGGGGGCTCAGAGCTCCAGGCAGTGGGGGGCTTGAGTTGGCCTCATCTTGGAAGAGGGAGAGAGAAAGACTGTTTGGCCCTGAGCCTTCTGGGGATCCAGAGGCCAGCAGACGTGCTGGGGTTCTGGAAAGCTCCTGGCCCAGGAACCCAGTCCTACCTATGGGGAAGCCTGGGGGGTTGTGCTGCACGGCATTCAGTTCCAGCAGCAGGCGGTCGAGTTCGGAAAGGTTGCTGCCCAGGGAGGAGCTCATCACAGTGGGCGAAGGCTCAGCTGACTTCTGCTTATTGGGGAAGCTTTGAGAGCCAAAGGGAAGACCAAAGTGAGAGGCGCTCCCCAGCTTGGCAGCCCCCAGATTCTCAAGGAGGATAAGGCAGAGGGGATATGAAGTCTCCCCCAGACAGAGTGGGAAAGGGATGTGGTGAGAAGAGGGAGGAAGGAAGTCTTGCCTCAGATCTTCAACTACGGGGTGACATAGCAGCCCAGCCCAGCCCAGCGGCTGTGTGGAGATGGCAGCGATAAGGCTGTAAGGCTACCCCGCCAGCCAGTCAGAGAGGCATTGTGAGCTGGCCAGGAGCCCTGGGGCCTTCAGTGGTTCAACCCAGTGATCCTGAGACAAAACCCCCACAGGCCATTGCCATGGCTGACCCCTGGCCTCAGCTGCCTCCAGGCCCTGCAGTCCCCAGGATTTCCAAACGTGAGAGGCAGGTTTGGGGGAGGGCTGGGCTGTACCTGTAAACGTGCTCTTCTTCACCGGCGTGGGAGGACGGAGGGCCGAGGCTGTCCGGGGGGATGGAGGCACTGGAAGTCTTGGCACTAGAGCTGTACACAGGTGACGGGGACTGAGGCTGCAGGAAAGAGAGTGCTCAGAGCCGCCCCAGGGAGGGAAAGGAACAGCCCGAGTCACCCCCGGAGGCTCCTCCTCACAGCTGGTCTCATCAGGGAATTTCCACACTCTGGCCCAAAGACAGGTGATTAACACTTGGTCACTGGCCCCCTCCCGTGGCATCTGGTGGGGAAAACTGGACATTTCCTAGACTGTCTCCCCATTTCCCTAATCCCATTTCTCCTCTGGCTCCTCAGGCCACTTCCAGACAAGTTCCTGGTGTCCCAAAGCCTCAGTCCCCCATCTTCCCAGCCCCTGTCCCCACCTTACCTGCTGGTGGACGAATTGGGAGGCGCTGGGCTGCCACTGGTCTAAGGGGTCAAGGATTGTGCCATTGAGGGCCTCACTGGACGGGGGTGGAGGGACAGGGGGTGGCACGGCGATCTCCTGGTATGTGTGGTTTCCAGTTGGATAGGAATAGGGGGTCTCCTCAGACAAGAAGACAGGCCGTTTGGAGATGTGGGAGGTGGTGGACTCCAAGTCCGCCAGCAAGGCGTCTGCAGAGAGAAGGAGCAGGTAAGAACCAGGTAACTAACTCTCCAATAACTGCCCTCCCTGCCTGCACCCAAGAGTTAATGACTTCTGAGCACCTGCCCCGCCCATGGTAGAAATGACCAGCCTTGGGTCACAGAGACGCCAGGCCAGAAGAGCCTGGCTAAGAACCAGCCCCCATAGCTGACTTCTTCGCCCCAGCCCAAGACTAAAGGTACTCTGGAGGTTCTGGGGCTGCCCTTGGGGCTCTCCTACCTCTTGGAGTCAGGCACCTACTTTCCCTCGGGATGGGGCTCTGCAGCTGGCTGGCTGGGAGTCAGAAATGCCTGCCTGGAACTCACACCGTGACTCCGCAGGGCAAGGCGGAGAGATGGGCAGGACGGGCGGGAGGGGCCCCACGTCATGGGGAGGGGCCGGGGTAGTGCCAGGTCCCACTTAATCTCCAGCTTAGGTTTTCTCAGATTGGAGAGGTCTCTGGAGTGGCCCCTGCCTTCCTGATCATGTAGAAGCAGAACTCCAGGCTCCAAGCTCTTCCTGAGGCTCCAGGATACAGGGTGAGGTGTGTGGGGAGGTGGGGGCTGGGCTAAGGCTGGTGCAGTGTTCCCCACCCCCTTGGCCAAGCAGGGGGCAGGAATGCTCTGTAGGCTGTTTCTGCAGAATCCTGGCAAGCAGCCTGGCCCCAGAGGCTCCAGGGCCCCACTATTCTGCTTTTAACAGCAGCAAGGGAGCCGAATCAGCGCTCAAGTGCAAGCTTCCATTACCCCAGCAGCGGGCAGCCAACAAGGGGCCTGGATCTCCCCAGTCTCCAGACAGGGTACAGCTAGAGGGGCAGGGGCAGGAACCGCCACACCCACACACCCACACCCCTCCCTACCCCATGTCAGCCCTCCCATCCTAGGACCGCAACAGCTCAGCCGCCCAGGGAGCCTGCCTCACACACCACACCCTCATCCTTCTGTGCTCACAAACTTGCTCACTCTCACCTTCCTGGTGACCTGCTGGGGGTCAGGGAATGCTCAGGCCTTGGCCCTTGGGACAATACCCATCAGAAAGCAATGGCTGCGTTTATGGCCATTTACCAGTAGCAGTCATCATGCTTGGCCCTGGCATACATGGTCTCTCAGTTTATCTCCCCAATACCTCATGAAGTTGGAATTCTGATCCTCTCTTTACAGATGTAGAAACAGGCTTTGCGAGATGGTGGAACTTGCCCTAGATAACAGAGCCAGTGAGTGACAGGAGTATCTGACTCCTCAGAAGCCTCAAACCCCAAAAATCTGGCCTGCATGAGTCTGCTGTGATCACAAAATGATGCCATATTTAAATGGTACAACTTCCTGAATGTAGGGGCCCAAGCTCAGAGAGGTGCCAGTCTGATCCTCCCTGTGGCCCTGTCCCCAGTCCTACCCCTGCTTGGCAGAGGGAAGCAAGACCCTCCCCCAGGGCCTTGGTGTGGGCCCACACCTCCCAGCTGCCTGCCCGGTGCTCCTACCCACAAAGCCAGCCATACCTACCCCCAGCTCCTACCCAGCTGGTCAGAGGGGGAAGCTGGCTGCAAAGCCCAGGCCCCAGGGGGCCAGTAGCCCAGCACAGATCTCCTGACTTCCAATTAAGGTCAACTCCCGCAGCCCCTCCCCTTCCAGGTCCTTTGGAAGAGTCTGGCTTCCTGTCCCTAGCAAACCGAAACTAGAAGGAGTCAGCGCATATCTAGGTAACGGCGGAAAAGGAATGACTGTCCAGAGCCAATCCCAGTGCCCTCTTCATGGCCACACCTGCTGCCTTGCTTCACATAGCAGCACCATTTCTTCAGGGCTCAATCCACCAGGGGCTGGGTCTCTCTCTCCAACACGCAGAGCTAACTGGGAAATCCCACAGGGCTCCCCATTGCAGGTAACAAATGCACTCCAGGTAGGGGCTACAGGAACAGCTGCCACGTGTGAATGCCCACCCATGCTGTGAGCGCAGCCTCTGTCACCTCCCTTCATCCTCCCAACACCACCAGCATGGATAGTAAGGCTAAGGTTCAGAGAGGCAGAGTCACATCCCTGTGCTGCCAAAGCTGGCTGAAGTGACACAGCTGGGATCTGAACTCGTGTCTCTCAGGCTCCAAACACCCAAAAGAAGCTAGATGGTTGACCTATCCCACCCAAACCTTCTGAGTCAGGAACTCCACTGCCCCCTGCACTAAATACCCTCTCCCCTCACTCAAGACCTGACTGTAAGTCTGGCTTATTGGTTTATAGATTGAATTCTGGTTTATGACTTCAGCGGGCTCTTTTCAACACAGATATATCTATTGGTTGGAAGGAGAAGTCCTAGGGCACGAAGACAAAAGATTCTAAGTTCTGGACTTGAGCCAGACCTGAGTTCAAGTTCCAGCATCTCTGTCTACTATCCACGGCCACACAGAAACAGCTTGGCTTCCCTGAGCCTCAGCTTCCTCGGTAAGCTGGGGTTCACAATTCCTACCTACCACCTTCTGTGAAGTTTACATGGGATAGCAGATAGCAGTCCTATCCCCAGTACATGGGAAGCTGCAAACATCAGATCTTATTTGCTTTGTGAAATTCAGAAAAAGATTTTCTTCCAAGGAGATCAGGGTGGGACTTCTCCTAAGTCTTCTGTGGGTAGAATCTGGGTAGGACGTGAAAAAGGCAACCTTGATAAGATAAGCAAAATAAAGTAACGTTCAAAGTGAAACGTGTGGATGGATGTTGGGGAGAGTAGAAGGCACAGCTTTTCCAAACGTGTGTTCATCTGAATGAGAGTGAGGGCCTACACAGCCACAGGGTCTCTGGTATAGCTTCCTCCTCTCTCTCCAAGTCTTTGCTAAATGACTGGACAGAACTTGGTGTCACTATCTCCCAAAACCCCCACAAACACCTCAGGGAAGATAGGAATATAGGTGGCAGCCAAGGACTGGTCTCTGGCCTCTACTCTGGGTTCCTATGGGTGCAAAAGCCTGCTATCTCCCCACAGGCTACAAAATGGTTACCAAAGTGTCCTTTGGTAATAGAAGGCCAAAGTCTCCTCCCTTGCCAGCAAACTCCTCCCCTGCTTGAGTAAACAAGACAGCAGATGGAAGACTGCACAAAGGAGTCTACTTGCAGGCAGCGCCCCATGGGCAGTCAGTTTCCAGCTACAGCTACAGCCTGGCACCCCTTCTAAATACCCTAGAGCACCAGGCTGACAGTCCTTCTAGTCACACCCAAAGACAGTGCAGAGCAAATGTCCATGGGAACACACCCTTTCCCCAACATGTTGGGAGAATACTTTCCAGACACACAGAAGCAGTCAGGGCTGCTTCATTCAGGTTAAGGAAGGCCTCAAATTTCCTCAACATCTCTCCATGTTTCTGGGTCCAGGCCTGTGACCCTTGGGCGAGTCAGACCCACTAGGACCACCCAAGTCATCTTGTGGAAAGAAGCTCTCCCTGAGGCTCCCCAACCCTTCTCTGGAGGAAACCATCCTAGCCTCTATAGGTTTTTTGCTTCTCTGGACCAACTGAAGCAGGCCCTGGCGCTTCCATCCATAGAAGAGCGAAAGCCGAAGTCTCTGAGTGAGGCCATCCAACGTGTGTGTGTGAAGGGGAGGGGTTCTGTTTAGGCAGGTGGGGAGAGGGCGATGGCAGGCTGGGTGCAAAGTCTCCAGGCCACCAGAGGTAAAGGCCACCCAGCTCCGCCCTGTTGGCGAAGGGGATCCGCTTCCCGCCAGAGGGCGCTGTTGGCCCATCGGCTCCCTGCCGCCGGGAGTAACCGAAGATAACCTCGCGTAATCACGGCATTTTCGAGCCAGGGAAGACCCGGGAAAACCCGGGGGCCCCCGGCCATGGGTGAGGAAATTTCAATCCCCAGAAGGCTCAGCTGAGTTGGAGGGACGTAGCAGCTTACGAGGAGGAGCGCGAGGTGGCCTGAGTGCCAAAGTTCCTCCCCTTGGATGGAGCAATCATTTGAAGGCGTGACCCGAGAGTGACGCAGCCTTTGGGGTTCCGGAGACCCACGGGGACGCCAGCCCTTCGCAGAATTAGCGCCCGCAGGCGACAGGGTAGGCGCAGCCGTTCAGATCAGCAGCGGCGGCTCCCGGCCAGGAGGACACCCGGAACTGGTGCCGTGGGGCACAGCACACCCGGGCCAGGGCCAGGCTAAAAGGCCCTTCCCTGGGCCCCGGCGACCCGGCAAGCTTAATCCTGAGGGTCGGGGTAGGAGCAGCCCCCCAGGGGTTAAAATGCAGGCATCCCGGTTCGCTGCCCCGAGAGGGAGGGGACCAAAGGGCCGGTCTGCCCGCATTCCAGGGCAAATGCCACAGCTGCGCCCCTCACATTCCCAAACCAACCCTGGGGTGCAGGGCGGAGGGAGTCCTGGGCCCCCTCATGCCCCCAGTGTAGGGCTAACCCCAAGCGATAGCTCTGGGGTCCTAGGCTGATGCATGGACTTGTGGCACCCAAAAATAAGCTAAAGAGAATCAATGAGCCCCTTCTACCCTTCTACCTCCACCGCCAACTGGAGTGCAAAACAAGTCTGGGCTCTTTTACTAGCTTGCCTTCCTCCTACCCAAGTCCTGGCCACTTCTTAGTGTGATAACAACTGTCAAGACCAGAGGAGCTGGAAAGGCACGCAGAGAGTGAGACAAAGATCTACCCAGGGTATCTCAATGTGTGTTCGGGGTCAGAGCAGTAAAGGACCCAGAACTATACCACTCCCTCCTGCCAGGCTCAGGGAACACAGATGTTAGAACCTGCACAGGGCAACAATTCTGAGTCGCAGACTGCTCAGTGGCTGAGTTGCTTGGCCAGGCTGCTTAACTGCTCTTGTGCCTCGGTTTCCTTTCTGTCCAATGAGAATTCCACCATCTGACAGGAGTTAAGGATTACATGAGAAAAATGGATATACAGTGCTTGCCTATCACAGACCCTGGAATAGAGCACACAGTAAATGGCAAGGGAGTTGCTGACAGGAGCTTACTTCCAGAGATGGTCAGCCCTGGAGGAGAAAGAGAGAACACCTCCCCATCCTATCCCAATTCTGAAGTATAGGATGCTATAAGCCTGTACCAGAAGTTAGGGGTGCCATTCTGAGGAAAACAGTCATCCTGGAGAAACTTCCCCACCAGGTCTCCAAGGATGGGGCAGAGACACACAGGCTGTCATCCTTTCCCAGAGCTCACAAGCTTCCCTGGATGCACCACTCCTCTGCCTGGCAGCCCCACGTAGAACGAGAAGAGGTGGGGTACTTCAGCCATCAGGAAAATACCGCTTCAACAAGCCTTGTATTCTTGAGGCCAGGCCTAGAAGATACCCATAGTAAGAACAGGATTTTTTCAAGACTCAGCTCACCCACATTCTCTCCACGGGTCAGTTTAACTCAGCTTTCATTGCCCCAGGCAGGGGCTGGCAGTTTCCTTAGGACTGACAAAGCAGAGGGAAGGAGTAGCAAACACTGCCCCCAGAGCCCCAGCAAAGGCAGCAAGGTGCTGCCCCACAGTCCAGCACCAACTGTCCGTCCCTGCTATTTACTATCAGATCTGGACTTTCAGACAGCACCAGTTGGCAGTTCCCTTCCCCATGGGTCCTGGAAAAGCCCAGCCTTATGAGCTCAGAATTCTCGAAAAGGGAGGTTTCAGCACCCCGGCTGACCACCTGCAGGGCCTTGGTGGCCTCCAGTGTCAGGGAAGCTCGCCGGCCTCCTGATGGCTGCTCAGCCCCTCCTAAGGAAGGAGTTGATGTAAACACCAGGACCAGCTCCTCGGGATGGTCTCATCTCATCAGCCCCTTTGCTGAGACTCTTCCAGATTAGGAAGGAGAACAGAAGGAGAAGGCATCTCCCTGCTCCCGCAACCCTGAGCACATGAGCAGTTAGAGCGGAGGTAATCTAATCCGCAGCGGGGTACTTTTACTCGGTGAGTAACTCCCCAGGAATGGGAGCTGGGTATATTTATCCTGATAACTGTCCTCAGAGGAAAGGCAGATCTGTGTGACCAGTAAAGGCCAATCCACAATTAGGCCAGATCCACTCCACCCTACCCCAGCCCAGGGACCCAGGGCCTGGCCACTGTCTAGTAATTCACTCTCCTGGAGGGTCCTTCCCTGCCAATTCGGATTCTTGTCAACTGACCATCTCCCTCCAAGAATTAAGCTCTAGAGAGCAGGGGCCTTGTCTCCCCTGCTCAGTGCCATATTCCCAGCAGCTAGAACTAATGACTGAATGAAAGAGGGCCTGTGAGGAGGAGGAAGACAGGGAAGGAGCAGTGAGCAGAGAAAACAGCCAATGCAGAGCAGGAACCAGTTTGATAGGACTCCAGGCCTGGCCTCCTGGGTGTCCATCAGTGGGTAGAACCATCTCTCTGGGTCATCTTCTCTAGCTGCAAAATGGGCAGAACCCAATTTGTCCCCACCACTGGTAACAAGCTCTGAGGAGACAATACAATCTTGGTTGAAACTTATATAGTACTTTTGAGGTCTTTGGAGTTTGTCTAAATCCAAGACGTCATCATTATCTGAATCCCAGACAGGAACCACTCTCCTTAAAGGATGGATGAGAAATGATCAATACCATAGTGTCATTTAAATATTTAATAGCCATGCCTGGAGGTTATGAAGCCTTAGCCACCCTTCTTTGCTGACTCATACCTCACTCAACAGGAACTTCCCTTCTACTCTCGCAGCCCTAAAGGAAGTGTGGGTTGGGGTGACACACAGGAAGCCAGGGGAGAAGGCTGGAGTCTTCCAACCTGCTGCTGGGAGAGGTAGGAGGTGGCCCTCTGGATGAGGCATCTGTCCCTGGACTTCCCACATGCCTAGGAGGGTGGACTCCCGTCTGCTGAAGGGCCCTTCCTCTAAGGGGCTTGATACAACGTGAGTATGCTGGCAGGTTGTCTTTAACTGGGTTTGAACTCAAGGTCACAGAGCACAGGTAACCAGAGACTCAAGAGAGTAATGGTGGAAAGGCAACTCCAGAAGTCACCCTGAGCTCCAGGCAGGATCCCAACTGTACCAGCCCTGTCTGCAGCAGGCACCTACACAGGGCCCCCCGATGATCTGGCCGCTGGCTGCCAGGAGCCTTCCCCTTCTGATGGGCTCCGGAAGGTTAAGCAGCAGCAGGTGGGAGGAGCCACACAGGCTTCCAGTGCACACCTCCACCCCCACTATGGGCACCCTACAGACACAGGGGCAGGTCCAGGCTCTTGGACAGCAGAGCTCTTTTCTATTGTGGGTAAATCATCCATCCCTCTGTCCAGGATCAGCGGCCCCACCCTCCTGCAGAGGTCCGAAAACACCGGGCACACAATTCACTGCTCAGATTTTATCTACCTCTTCAGGTCACCAGGAGAGTGGACTTATTAAGTTCAAGTCTAGGGCCCAGCTCCAGGCCCATCCCACAGTTCCTTCAACGGGTAAAACACAGTCACATAAAAAAAGACAGACAGCCTCCAACCCAGGAGGCTCATGTGCTGGGAATTTTCTCAACTATTCCAAACCCACTCCAATCCCTTCCTGCAGTCTCAGGTCTTCCAAGCAAGTTGGTCTATTGCAGAGCAGGGCGGCTCCCTGGGCCTCTCACCCCTGCTAATCACCAACAGAGGTTAGGAGGGGCTCAGAAGTGAGTCATCCATGCTACAGAGACCTGAACAGAAAGGTCAAACATTTGCCTGTTCCAGAAATGAGCTATACTCTTTTTGCAGTGCCTGTGGATTTCACAGCCCATTACCCACTCTTTGCCAGTTAAGTTCTAGCCAATGAACGCAGCCCAAGGTGGTCACAAAACAGGTCAGTACTTCCAGGTCTTGGGCAGCTGGGGCAGTCCCCTAAACTTGGCTCTCTTCTGCCTGCCTTTCCCTGTTCTCCTAGAGCACCTGACAGCTCCAGGCCACTTCCGGCCCCCAGCATTAACTGGTCAGCAAGTCACATCGATTCCTCCTTCATGGGGGCCCTCCTATGACTTTGCCTCCCTAACTTTCATCACATGCAGCTGACAGCTTGGCCTGACTGGATCCAAATCCACATTCAGCCCCTCTCAAACTTACCTGCAGCCCCCTGCCCTGGGTGCCCCCGCTCTGACCCTCTCAACAGACACCAGCAGTTAGAGCTTCTCGGAACTGTACCTTTCTTCTTGCGTCCACGTTACTCTGGCCCCTCCCACTACACCACACACATCCTTTGAGGGCAGGAATCTCCTTCTCCTCACTAGATCCACAGCCCCAGTACCCTCCTAAGCCTCTCATACAGGGAAGGGATGGGTGCCCATCAGGGAGGGGTCACAATACTCAGTCACTGATGACCCTCTTCATGTCCAGGATAAAGCTGGAACCCTGGGTTTGGCACTCTTGGTCTTAGCTTCTCAGAATATGACACCAAACTGGCCTTTACCTCCTCCTGCAGCTCCCTCACTGCAACCTGCCTCTCCAGCCAATCTGGGCCCCTCTTCCCTTTCCCCAGCTGTGTGCCTGTATTCATGATACTGAGTTTGCCACCCACCACCACCACCTTCTACACAGATATTCACGTCCCCAAGGGCACAGGAACCGTCTCAGGATAACCCCAGAACACCTTCTGAGGATCAAATTTACTCAGAAGAAAGAAATGTAAGCCATTGCTTTAAATTAAAACAAGCAAGGCCACATTATGGAGTCAAATGCAAATAAATTTAAGCTAAGAAGTGAGGCTTCAAAGAGACTTTTTGCACATGCACTTGACTTGGGGTCTTCAGTGAAAAATTTTAAGCCGTACCACAAAGCCACCACTGTCCATACCACAGATTTAGCTGCTCGGGTGGCATAAGGAGTAGGGACAGCCACATAGGTGTCTGTATACTCTCTGGCATCCCAGCACACATGGCAGCATGGCAGAGTGGGAAGAACGAGACTCCAAGCAGTGAGGCTGACCAGTTCAAGTCCACCACTCACTAGCCCATGGGCAATTTACTAAACCATTCTGGGCTTTAGTTACTCAGATACCTCATGGAGCACATGGTGAATGATGAACAAAAAAGTATGTGAAAGCCATATGATGGCAGGGGAGAGACTCCACTGCCCTCCTGCTGTGACACAGAGGAGACACTTGGTAAATAAATCCACATCACTGATTTCTGTCTCCCTTAAGGATGGGAGGGGGTGGAATGGAGGTGGAGCCAGGGACTGCAGCCAGGAATCTTGGGACTGTGACAGGTCCATCACTAACTGGGCCTCCTTGCTGAGCAAACCACTGACCTCACCCTCTGTGCCTCAGGTCCATCCAAGTCCTCATCAGCTGACCCTAGCAGCCTCCGACTCACTCCCTAGCAAGTATAGAGGCAAAAGAGAGAGGCTGCGGGGATCCAGAGCCCCCTACCCCCATGCCAGCTCTACTGCCTGCTGGGAAGTCACAGCTGACAGCCCCATGGCTCTGAACCTGGAATCACGGCGACAGAAGGAGCTGCCCGAGCTCCCCAGAAGCTCTCAGCTTCTGACCTCCAGGAGGAGCAAGCCCAGGAAAGAGCAGCCTCTGCTCCTGCCAGAGGCTCTGAACCCAACAGAGTGCCCCAAAGACAGGGCTACAAGGCCAGAAAGCAGCTCTGGCAGGGGGAGGGGAGAGGAATGAAAACAATCCTTACTGAGCATCTAACTAGGAGCCTGGCCTCACAGCCCCAGCTTACAGATACAGCAGAGGCTCAGAGGTGTCCAGCGAGTGTGCTCTCCAGGCAGGTGAGGTCCCCGGTGAGGACAGCTCAGCCTGACCATGGAGCTCATCCATATCCTTCCCACCACACCCCATGACAAGAGAGGCAGAGCGGTGGCTTTCAGCAGCCTCCCTCCCTCCTTCTCCTTGTCTCACCACTCCTCTTCTGAAGCACCAGTCTCCAGAGGCCCTGCAGCAATCCAAGAAGGTGGGCCCCTGAGGTGCCATTCCCCCACTGCCTGCTGGCATCCGTGCTCTCCACCTCTTCCTCTCCTTCCCCCTCCCTCCCTTCCTCACTGTCTCAGGAAGGGTCCTGAGCCACTGATGAGCCCCTGGTGGTAGCACTCCGAACTTAAGAATTCGGAGAAGGCTGGAGCTCTCTGTTCTAGGCTCACCTGTTGCTGTTTGGGTGACTTGCATGAGTGTCTCCCTCTCATGCCATACTGACAGCGACCCCATCTGAGCAGACCTGTCTGCCTGACCTCTAACTTAGCCTACTGCCAGGCAGCCTTCTTATCTGGACAAGAGGGGCCTGGGCCATTTGTTCAGGGACACAGATCAGTGGCTCCTCAGCCCCCACCAGGAACAGGCAGAGGCAGTGTGAGAATCAAGAAACAGACAGGTGGTCAGGACTCTACTAAACTTGTCAAACAGCCAACTGAGGGACAAAGAGACATCTGGCCTAGACCGTCCAACTCACAGAATCAATCTAAATCTTCTTTTAACAGACCACCACATGGCTCACCCAGGCACTTACTCAACTGAGTGAAAAAAGTGGCAGACCTCAGGTTTCTTCCTGTGTAAACACTGTTCCCACCTACCCCCCATCTGGGAGCAAGAAGGCAGAGTGCACAAGCGCACCAGGGAAGCACAAGCCCAAGCTGGGAGCCATCCTCGGCACTCTTCTCAAGCCTGACATGCAATCGATCAGCTGCAATGTGTGCCACCACTTGTCCTTGGCGAACAATCATAAAATATTGACATTTGCAACTGATCTGCTTTTAATTTTAGAAAATAAACTGAAGTGTGTTCAAGATTACTCCATGATCGCCAGCCCCACCCACAGGTGTTCCAATATGCTTTCTTGAATGAGAGGAAGAGCTGGGAAGTGCACAGAACTGCAGGCACACCCTCTGGAAGAAGGATCTGCAGCCATGGGGGTCACCCCTAGGGTGTATCATGGGGAACTAAGTTGGAACGACTGTCTTAGTCAAGAGTGCTGAGGGGAAGGGGCAGACAGCAGAAGAAGGGAGCCAGGTAGCTACCCCTGTGTCCAGAGCTGACCCTCAATGACCCTTTCACTTCCCTGGAGGCATCTACCCATCTGGCCCTGTTCTCCGCAGTCTCACAAGTTTTGGAAGCCATCTGCTTGATTCTAGGCAAGTTCTCTGGCAGCCACTTGACATCTCTGTGTAAATGAGGTGGAAGGAGGGCCCACTGTACACACAGGTGCCCCAGGTCTGGTCCCCATCTCTCCTGAGCAATCCGCACTCCCAGGTGACAAGCCCTCGCGGATGGTGTCACCCGTCTACAAAGGATGGGTACCTCCAGCCACGTCCCAAGGAGGCCAAGAAAAATGTTTCTGGAAGCCCAAATCCTTGCCAACTCTCCACACTGGGAAATTGGCCTCTTCCTGGGTAGGGAGGGAGCAAATGGAGGCCACAGCCCTCACAGCTTTGGCTAACCAGAATCACACCGGGAACCACAACAGAAAACAAGGAGGGAATGACAGACTTTCCTGAAACAACATACATCCAGCGAGACCTCTTGGCTGTGAGTTTCTCTGGCAGGGCTCATATGTAGGGACATGAAGATGCAGAAGAGGAGGACAGGGTTGGAGTAGAACCAAAATTAGATGACCCCACAGTCCACCTGTAAGCCCACTAAACCCAGAGCTAAGGAAGAGAGCCAAGCAGATGCCAAGCCTCATGGGACACTGAACAGGGTGGTCTGTGCCTTGGGGCTCATGTGACAGAGAGAGTCCCAGGGCTCCGCTTGTCTTGTCTTGGCTTGGCTGGCCTCCCTCCACCATAGTAACACCAGAAGACTGATGGAGGGAGGGGAAAGCATCCGCCTCAGCCCTCGTTGGGATTTCATTGGTGAAGACACTCTGGGGCTCCGGGAATCCAACCCAGCAATAGCCAGGACAGATGGCCACAGAAGAGCCTGGCCATAAAGCCCAGTGTACACACATGGAGTAATCCAAAAGTTGGTTTGGAAGTTGGATTTTGAACTGTGGAGAAAGTCTTCTAGTAGAAAAAGTGCTCTGAGGGGAAGATCTGGGTGATTGTTCAGATGGACCATCCATTAGTGTTTGTGCCACTTGGCACCAGGGTCTACAGTGCTTGCAGGGAAGGCTTCCTCACTCTGAGGGGCACAGGGGAAGGGGCACTTGGGGCAGGGATAGCCCAGCATGAGGCAGAGGCACCAGACCACCACCCCGCTCACAGTGCCTGCTCTGTGCTCGGGAGAGCAGTGTGCACCAGGCGGTACTGCTGCCCTGGACGCTCCTGGTCTAAACTTCCCAGGGACAGATGGGACAAGAAATCTGTCCTTCTGCCTCTGAACAGCAGTACGGAAAATCAGGGGGCCTCCTGGTTAACTCAGCCACCTCTGATCTGACCAAACTGCCATCTGGGCTGCTGCCTCTCCTACTGTCAGTCTCCTGTCCAGAAAGGAAGTCAGCAGGCTGATCAAGCACCACCCTCTACTATCCTGACACCGCTTGTTTCTCCTTTTTAGAAGCAGAAGTCTCTGTCCCCACCCACTCCTCTCTGCCTACCCCAAACTGCGATGTGTTCCTTGTGGACAATGTCCCTTGTGGGGAGGGTTGCTGGCAGGTAAGGTGGTGCCTGGCCTCCCTCTATTTCTTATCCCACACCTAGCGGAGGGAGGTAAGGGCTGGGAGGAGAGGGGTCAAATCTCACTGACTATGAACAATGACCCTTGTTCCTATGTGAGAGGGACAGATTTCAAAACCCAGGCACAGAGTGGCCACAACACCCCCCCCCTAGTGTCCAGGTTCTCCAAGGGATGATCCCAAGGGCCATGCCACTCTTAGCACCAAGGGCTGCACAGTGTGGAGTCTCCAGACTGCACTCATCAGGAAGTGCCGGCAGCCTCTAGAGGTGGGAAAGCAAGCACCTCGGGAGCTGCTGGGCCGATGAACTACTCCAGCGCATGAACATGGACTCCCGAGCACAGATTTTGCAGTTTCTTACCTTGTCACTCCTACCTATCTTTTTTAGTGAAATAGAAACCATAAATGGGTAAGATTTGGTCCAGATAATCTTCCAAGGTGTCTTCCAGCAATGAACTCTGATTCTTCTCCTTCCAGAGGAGATTCTAGAGGCAGCAGGACCAAGGGAGGCAACAAAGGATACGGCAGAGGGCAGAGGGCACCGGCCTGCAAGCTGAACCCCAACCCTGCATGGATGTGTGTGCTTTTTAAGAAATCTGAGTTAGTCTTAAGAAATTGAGAGATTTCACCCAAAAGCTAGGATTCCTGGCTTCCCAGGAGCAGTCAGAAGAGCTGGCAACACTGGTCTACTTTCCTCCAAGGCAACCACCGGACTGCAAACGAATTCTAGCTCTTTTTTGGCTCACTTCATCCATCCACTATGCTTGCCTGGCCTCAGCAGATATGTGAATTTGCAACACAAGGTAGTGTAGGTTTTTTGGTTGAACAACCTGAGTTCAAGTCCCAGCTCTGCCCCTGGCCAGCACTGCACCTTTCTGAGCTCAGTTCTCTAATCTGTAGAATTCATGTAATAACAGCCGCCAACATCATGCGGACTGTGGGATTCCCAAGCCTCACTCGAGCCATCTGGAGGAACAAGTAAGGTAACAAACATAAAGGAGGTGTGGCGTATCACAAGACCCTATCACTTGGTCCGTACACATCATCAGTGCCTACCTCACCATGTGACACCAGGTGACAGATGGTCCCTAAGTGGTTGCCCCACCTGAGGTGTGAGATAGCACCCAGCACTACAAGCCATGGGCAACTGCAGAGAAGTTGCTGATAGGTGTCAGGCAGGCACAACTCTGCCACACCGGCCCCCAGATCCAGCTATTAATACACCAGGACTGATCACGGGTCTCTGCCAAGATGGTGACTAAAAAGCCGGCAGGCTTGTGCAGGACCCAAGCAAAACTCCAATCTCTCTCCCTGGCTTCCAAGCCATCCCAAGTGGCCAAGTGCAAACAGCCAGAGGCCTCTGTGCTCTGGGAATAGGGAGCTCTGTGCACAAAGCCAACAGGAAGAAGGCACTGCCAGTCCAAAGGCCAGCCTCCCAACCCAATGTGCCATCTGCTCCCAACAATCTGAGCTCCAAGGAACAAGTCCAGGATGGGCTGGGGCAGTCCTTGCTGTATGTGCCCATCTAAGGCCTCCAACTCCTAACTTGGCCAGAGGGTTCAGCCTATAGAGCAGCCTGACACAGACCCACCCCAGATTTACTCCTGAGCCTGACACAGGCCCTCCCCAGACTTACGCCTGAGCCTGACACAGGCCCTCCCCAGACTTACACCTGAGTACCAGGGGTAGCAAGTGCCCACCAGCTCTGCGTGGCCTGCATAGGGCCCTACAACCCACTCCCCACCCGCTGCTGACTCAGTTCAGTTCCCCACCCATGGGGCAAAAGGATTCCTTATTCCTCTTTCCAGGGCAAGCAAGGCAGAGACACTTCACAGCAAGGGAGCTTAACCTTACACCAGAGGTCCAAATTTGACATCCATGGGTGACCCTCTAGGGGATGTGTAACTGCCTGAAATTACACTTCTGCATGTCCACTGCTAGGGACCAGGGCTGACCGTGGCCACCCTATACCTCTCAACTATCTGCTGGGAACTTTGAAGACAAGTCTGGTCTGATCACTTGGGGCTGAAGCAGCCTCAGGTTCACCTCAATTCCAGGTGACAGTCATTTCCAGGATGGGCACTGCTGGGCACTGCTGGGCACTGACCCAGGCAGCTCGCACACTCCTCGCCAGCAAAGCCGCTGCTGTTCAGGAGGCCCAAAGCAGGCGAGCAGGTGCGGCCTCACTTGGGTATCCCAGGCTAACCTTGAAAAAGTGCAAGCTCCACACACCTGTCCCACCTGCCTCCCTCTCTCTGGGAGCCAGCTCATCTTTGCCAGTGGCAGTCCCAACCACATCCACAAACACAAACTGTGCATAGGTATGATGCTGGGCATGGAGGAGACAAAGACACAGTGCCTGTCCCCATGGAGCACTATCTAATGGGACACTGTCACATAATCAGGATGGGGGAGAGGGGAAGAGGGGCTATCCTGGCAGAGGAAGCAGAAGCAGAAGTGAGAAATCCTGGCAGATAGAGGGGGATGGAGCTCTGAGTACAAGCCTCAGCTTGGAAAAGGAGTCGAGGACCCAGAGCCTGCTGCAGTCTGGACTTAGAAGGGCAAGACACAGAGGCTGTGGGCAGGGACCGGCAGGATTGGACTTGCTTTTTAGATCCCTCAGGCAGTGCATGCAGGAGGGACAGGAGGGAAGTGGGGCCAACTGGAGGAAGACCAAGAGTCCCCATGCTCTAAATAAAACCAGGCAAAATCACCAAGTCTCAGTCATTGAGTGGCTATAAGAAAGGAGGAAGAGAGCAGGATGCCTCCCACGTTTGCTTCCTAGGAATTTGAACATCCACCAGAAGAGAGAGGGAAGAGAGGAGGAGCCCGGGGAGGTGACGAAGGTACAGGGAGGGTCAGGGCACTGAGAACAGGCAATAGTACAAATGAAGACAGGCGGAGCTGCAGGGTTACCCGAGGCGGCCCCAGGGCCTTTCTCTTCCCCTGGCCAAGTCACCTACAAATCTTTCAAGGATCCGGAAAGTTGTGGCTTGCGAAATAATACAGCGTTTCCACTCCAAGTTTGTTCTTCATTTGAAAACAAGTAGTTTTTCCAGTCTGGTCTTAGGGAGCTGTAAACTGCATGCAGCCCACTTTGGGAATTCTCAGAGTGCCCAGGAATACCAGGGATTCCCTCCCTCTACCAACTCTCTGGGTAAAGTCCACCCCTGAAATACAAATACAAAGCTAGCTCCATCCCTGATAGCCCTGCTTCGGAAGAGGGGCTAGGCCAAGCATGTTATCACAGGAACCAGGTCCTTCCTGTACATGAGCATGTGGGCTCACCACTGGGAACAGCAGGCCCAGGACAAAATCTCGGGCCCCAAACTCTTGTGGAAATTACTTTCAGAACTGGCCCAGGACCCCAGTCCCAGATGAGCCCAAGCAGAGTCTGCACAGAGCTCAACATCTGACTAGAGGAAAACAGAAGCCCCAGAGGCTGGCCCACCTCAGAAGTCAAACCAGAACAATCCCCAAAGGACATTCCACTGAGGAAGCAAAGGATAGCAACTGTCCTTGGCCTTATGGCTCAGGCTGAGTTTGATTTGTTTGTAAGACCTAATTGGGAGGACACAGGATGCCAAACCATCAGCAAGAAACCACGCGTGCACGCACACACACGCACACACACACACACACACACACACACACACAATCCTCCTCTTTCCAGGCCTTTACATGTGTTGCTCCTTCTGCCCACACCATCCTCCTGTCTTCTTAACCAGGCTAAAGCCTTTCTTATCCCTTAAGACTCATCACAGTAGTTTCCTCTTCTGCAACAGGAGGACACAAAGGATCCAAGTGCCTACCTAAAAAAAAATGGAATGTGTGATTTTTATGATGGGGGCCTATTCTGTAAGAGTTTCCCAAATCCTATTATGGAATGTCTTTATATAGGATGAAAGTTTTAAGCTTTTATAAAGATCAAGATTCCAATTAAAACAAACACACAAAAAAAAGTCAGGTTAGGGTACCACTTCCTTCAGGAAGCCCTCCCTGACCACATTCTCTGCACAGGGTTCAAGGTCCCTCTCCTTTCAGTTCCCAAAGCACTGTGCACTTCCCTATATGAAAAAGCGTGTATCAAACTGGTAAGAACTGTCTGCATAAATGCCTATATCCCATCAGCCTATGACAGCTCAGTGAGGGTAGGGAATATATCTTTATCCATCTTGACCTCTTTGCATTAAGCAGAGCCCAGAACATAATAAGAACTCCATGGATGACTGCTAAACAAATAAATGAAAGACCCCCTGCATGCCCATCTACTGTAGAGATCCGCCACACCGCTTCAGTCCATGCTACTTCTAGGCCCTCTATGAGCGCTCACTTCACACAAAGCATGATAGGATCAAGAAACACATACACACAGGCCCTATGACTTGAGGATAACAAGTAGGAGGCTGGACACCTCACTACCTCTAACTCAGGAAGTTTCCCTCTAATATGAACTAGTTACCACCTCCCCTTTCCAACTAGCACTTAAAAAAAAAATCAAAAGAATACTCCCTAAGACTGTGGCCGGAGCACAGCAGCCTTGTGCAGGTACCTAAGTTCTGAACTCATTGTGTGTTCTTTCTGGCTTCCTCTATGGGTCCAGGAGGGCAAGCTGGTGAGGTGGGCTGGCTCACAGGGGTCAAGTAGCTGGAGGGAGTCTGGGTACCCAAGTAGAGTCAGGATCTGGGACTGGGTGGCACTTTCACTTGGTGCTGGAGGAGGAGAGGCATTATCAAGTAACGGGAAGACAAGGGAGAAAGGCTACCTCAGTCCTGTGGATCTCATCTTGTCACACCTCTCCCTATGGGGCAGAGGCGGCAGGAGACATGAGCTGGAATGTGTGGATTTTCTGAAACAGCGTCACTGGCATGTGTTAGCAACACCAGCCCTGGGGCTCTGTAGCCCGGAGGGGCTGACAGCATCATCGATTATCATGACTGAGCCACAGATGAACAGAGGCACAAAGCATGCACAGAAGATTAGCAAGATGCTGAGAGAAGCTCCACAGGCAGGGAAAACTAGCCAGGGAAAGAAAGAGGAAGAGAAGTTTTAGAAAAGAAACAGAAAGGGAGAGGAAGGGAAAAAAATAATGATTTGCAAATATTTTTAAATTTTCTTTAGACTCTAAAAGGCCCTTTTTACAAAGGAACAGAGAGTACCAGAAATAGTAAATTTGTGGGTAGATATAAAAGACTAACAGCAACAGTGTGGGTTTTATAATATATGTGGAAGTAAAATCTATGATAACAATAGCACAAAGGACGGGAGGAGGAAATGGAAATATACTGTTGTAAGATTCACATGACATGTGAAATGGTATATGACTTGAAGATAGGTTAAACCTGTAAACAACCACTAAAAGAAGTAAACCAATATAGCTAAATAAGCCAACAGTGGAGATAAAATGGAATCCTAAAAAATACTCAGTGAATCCAAAAGAAGACAGGAAAAGAAGAACAGATGATACAAGTAGAAAAAAAAAGGCAAGATGGTAGACTTAAACCCAATCATATGTTAGATTAAACCCAATTAAATGTTAGATGGTTGACATACTCCAAATAATTAGAGGTTGTGAGACTGAATAAAAATGCAAGAAAGATTCAATATGTGTTGTCTGTAAGAAACATTTTAAATATAAAGACACAAATAATTCCTACCAGTTTGATATATGTAAGATGGTGGAGCAAATACACTACGCTAACACTAACATCAAAGTTGGAATGGTTCGTTAGTATCAGATATGATAAACTCCCAGACAGGAACATCACCAGAGAGAAAGAAGGACGTTTCATAATGATGAAAAGGTCGGTTCATCCAGAACATCCTGAACACCTAACATAAAATGGCTCATTTTTATGGTATGTGAATTTCTTCTGTTACTGGTGCCTACAACCAATAGCAAAGCCTCAAACTAGAGGAAGCAAACATCAGCAGAACTGAGGGGAAAAAGAGACAAATCCATAATCATAGCATGGAGATTTCAATTCCCTATCTGAGAAAGATCAATAATTGAGAAAAGCCCTTCCAATGGGAGGCAGAGGAAGACAGGAGCAAATGACCTGAGCTGAGAAGAGCTGCAGGACAGGGGCCCACAGAGTGCTGGGCTGGGGACACAGACCACCCGGGGTCGTGGGTTTGGGGGATGGGGGGCAGGCCAGCTCACACACTTCCCAGTGGTTTTCCCTCCCTGACAAATCTGGTACTCTCTGGGTGGGTCAGTGCTCAACCCCCACACCCTACCCCATGCACCTGGTTGACCATTTTCTCAATTACCACACTCCCAAGCACACTGGTCCATACATACAAGATACACACATACACACACACCAGTCTGTACGACTCCCCTTCCTCCTCCCCGGGGGCACTCAGTGTCATTGCTACCTGGTAATCAGTATGGAGTCTACAGTATAATCTAAGGGACACAGTGGGCTAAAGCAGTCTCCAGGTCCCAATCCCAACCTGGCCACTTACCAGCAATTCACCTCAGGCAAGTCACTGACCCTCTCTGTGCTTTAGCGCCCACATCTACGAGAATACCTACCTCATAGCGTTGTTTTGAGGATATGGTAACATAAGTCAGGCATTCAGAACAGTGCTGGCACAGAATAAACGCTCTATCGATACTGGCAATTATTATTCCAACTATGTGTATAATTACATATATAAATACAAATATTCCAAATATATACATAATTGGAATAATAACTGAAAAGATTTTACAGAAATTCATTAAAGTATTAATTGTGATTTCTCTGGATGATTATGAGTTTTCATTATTTCCTTCTTTGTGCATCTCTAGTTTCAAATTTTCTGCAATGAACATGTATAACATTGCTAATCAGTAAAAAAAAAAGGTTAAACAGTAAAATAAGAATGAGTATATTAGTCCTTTTAGTAGGCATTTACAATACTGAAAGGTAAACTTTAAAACAATGAAGAGATATAAACCCAAAGAATTAAAAACAGGTAGTCAGATAAATACTTAAACATGAATGTTCCCAGTGGCATCATTCATAAGAGCCAAAAAGTGGAAATAACCCAATGTGCATCAGCAGATGAATGGATAAACAAAATGTGGTCTGTCTATACAATGGAATATTATGCAGCCATAAAAAGGAATGAAGCACTGACAGATGCCACAACATGAATCTCAAAAACATTATGCTAAGTGAAAGAAGTCAAACACAAAAGGCCATATATTACTCTATTTAGGTGAACTCTTCAGAATAGGCAAATCTATAGAGACAGAAGTAGATTAGTGGTTGGCAGGGGCTGGGGAAACAGATAAGGGTAAGAGAAGGTCTAGGGATTCCTTTGGGCGTGATGAAAATGTTCTGGTAATATATAGAAGTGATGGTTGTACAACACTGTGAATGAACTTAATGCCTGTGAACTGTTCACTTTAAAATGGCTAGTTTTATGCTATGTGAATTTCACCTGCTAGTTAAAAAAAAAACAATGAAGGGTATGTATATCACATGCCTGCTTATGTATTTATAAATGTATGGAAAATAGTTGGGAAAGACACACAAACTACTGGTATTGGTTACCCCTGGTCAGGGAAGAAAGAAAGCACTTTCACTTCTGTGCCTTTTTTTCTTTCCTTTTACAATCAGCATGGATCTTCTTTGACATAAAAAACTTTCACAAAAGTCAACATCAACATCAACATCAGATACAAAATGACAGGAGAAAGGTACCTAGGAAAAAGAAAGCTCAAGGCTACACTGTGGCAGGTGTTGTAGTTCTAAAAACAAAGAAAACTAGGACCCCAGATATTCCCCAAAAAGGGCTAGAAGGAGGAAAAAGCACAGGCCTGCTCTACTACTAAGTGTCCTGGACAATGCTTTCTCCTCGGAGGGCTTCAGTTTGTCCACCTATAAAACGGGTGGACTGAACCTCAGTGGTGATTTTCAAATATTTTTTACATTTTCATTTTCAAATTTTTAAAAACCACGATTCCAGTTTTTGATGGAAGCCCAATATATAAACTGATAAAAAGTGAGCAGCTCTGACTGAGAAGGTGACGGGCCACAGACCCCTAACCACAGGAGAGGGGGTTTAAAGGACTGAATCAGTCCAGAACCACAGAGGAGAATGCTGGCTGATCACACTCAACAGAACATTCAGAGGGAATCCTCATGGGCAGTGGAAGCAGGGAGACAAGGAAGAACAGAGCCCGTGGGAGCCCAAAGCCAGCAATGCCACCAAGAGCCAGCGACCAGCAAACCAAGGGCCCCCAGGGCCCCATACCTCAGTCTGAACTCAGGGAGGGACAGCTGTCTCCAGGTCAGTGTTCTTGTTGCTCTAGGGGTGCAAACAGGATATTTGGAAGCAGATGACGCCAGTGATCGCAGGAAGCTGTGACAACCACTGCCAGGTGACACTCTTCTTCTCCCAGAATATTTCTGGCATGGCTACTTTAGCAAACCAGGCAAAAAGACGTCAAGTGCTGACTTCCAGACAGAGAAAAGGGACACAAGTTCTTGGAAAGTTCAGGACACAGCCAGCAGAGGAGGCCATCCAAGGGGATGAGGCAGAAGGAAACGAGGCTACCCAGGTACCCTGATGCCTCACCCCCAGGGCACAGCTAAGATGACACCACAACAGAGGGGTGAAGAAACCACCCACGCACTCCTGGGAACAGACGACTTTCCAAAATGGGCAGCACAAGAGTCCAAGAGGCCAGCCATGCTGGGTCTCTGGGGCACGAGTACAGTGTTCCAGGAGCCTCAGCCACTCCTTCACGCCCGCCCCAGAGGAGGCAGCCCAACTTGGCCATCCTGGAGCTCACCAGTGATGAGAAACCACCCCAGGGGACCAGCCAAGCCAGGAGTCCACGGAGGAAATGATAAACCCGGAGGAAACCAAATGCAGGCTATGGGACTCTCCCATTTCCACCTAAGGAAGAGGAATGTTCCTGGAAACAGAGAGCGAGGAAAAGCCTGGCCAGGATTTCTGAGCCACTCCCAACCCACAACGGGACACAGGGTTGACCCAACAGACCAACTGCCACCAAAAGGGTACAAAGGCTGTCAGGGCAGCCCCGTCAATGGACCAGCTGTGCCCATTCAACTGACAAAAACCACAGTTCACAGTCCAAAAAACCAAACACTCCCTTTTTCTACTGCTACTAGGAGCCTCCCTGGCCTAGACCCACCCTGCAAGGCTTTAATAGACGTCACGGAGGATTCTTCACAGCCTGCCTGGACCAGGGGAAGGCCGGTGAGTTCTGGGAGATGCTTAGTGCTGAACTGCTGACAGATCCCAGAGCAGCTCTCAGCTATTAGCGTTAGATGAGCAGTTAGTATAAAGCAAGCCACCAAATGACCTCCTCCCCCAGCCACTTCCTCCCCAAAGCCTGGTACCAAAGAGGCTTCGGGGAGATGATATATCACATAACCAAACCCCAACTTAACACCACCAGCACCAGACTCCAACCAATTCACCTGCAGAGCTGAGCCCCAAACACTCCACCCCACAGGGCCACAAAGAAGCCCAGATCACATTCTCTTGGGAGATACCTGACGCCAGATTTCCCCCCCAGGCCCAGCTGAACCAGCAGCCAGGCTCAGCTGCAGCAAATGCCCACCACCAAGGCCACAGCCAACTCAGGCAGACTACTGGGTGCAGTGGAGAGGTGGCAGAGAAAGCCAGCCCCCAGAGCATCGTCGAGATTATTATAAGAATAAATAATAATGATAATCCTTACCACTTATTGAGCACTTTAAAGCATTTCAGGAAATGTGCCTGTTTCACAGGTAGGGCACAAGCTGTGGCCATGCAGTTAGCAAGTGGCAGCGTCGATACAGACCCAGGAGTGACTGAAGCCAATGTCGGAGCCTGTGTTCTGTCTGTGGCACTAATGCTGCCTCCCCACCTACCTGGAATCCAGAGGGTTTCTCACGGAGGCTCTCCACCAGAGGGAGTGGTTTGTTGGAGGTTCGGCATCATAGTGGGTATTGTACTTCATACCCATTTAATCATCAACCACCATGAAATATTTATTAAGCAACCACAGAAGCAAACTGAGGCATACTTAGTGGTTAGAGCTCAAAAGGCAGAAAAGAGCCCTGTCTTCAAGGGGCTTACAGGGAAGAGGGGAGACAGAGGAAAGAAGCCCAGTTCACAAAGATCTGTGACGTCATACTGAAGTGGAGGGTCAAGAGGTTGGCTGGTTTTAACTGGGAAAAAGTCTTCTTAAGAAGGTGGCTGCAGCTGAGATCTTAAAGGTGGGGTGGTGAGGGGGTGGGGAGACAGGTAAGGAGGCTATCTTCTGCCTCGGACAGAGATCCAGACTGCAGGCAGAGCTAAGTGCTTGGAGTGGTCAGAAGTCAAATCTAACTCAGAGAATGCAGTTCAAGAAACCCCCTAGACTGGCAACTTTGTTTGTTGTAAATACAGGAAACAGAACATTTTTACAACCTCCCAAAGCGGGGTCAGGTAGGAATGTGTCCAAAGCAGCCAGGCCCACTGCAGGCAACAGAGAGGGCCACCATGAGGGCTGGTGCTGCGGAGGCCAAGCAGGCAGTGCCATGTGGACGAGCATCCAGTGTAGCCATCTCTGGTTTTCCAAAAGACACAACACAGGGATTTTTAGGCGCAATCTCCTGATGCTTTAAATGTTGGCAACTAATTTGGAGTATTTTTAAATATCATGAAGGCCAAGCAACCCATTTGGGTCTGCAGGCCAAATTCAGTCCATTTCCACCTTTACGTTCCCAGTATGAAGAACCAAAAGAGAGAATTGGTTGCACCCAGAAGACCTAGGATTCAGCTTCCTCATCTGTAAATGTGGAAAACTACCACCTTCCCCAAAAAGTGGCTGTCAGGATCCTATCAAGAACGATGAAACACATGAAAACATTGCCTAAAACATAGACAAAGACCCATGATTTCACACAGGCTGAGAAGAGAGGGGACAATATCAACAAGAGCAGACAATAGATGAGGCTGCAAAGAGAGAGTGAGAAGGAAGTGAGCTGGGTCTGTACCGGCGAGCAGTCCGGAAGAATCTAGACAATGGAATCCACGTCAGGGGTGGAAATATAAATTTAGGAGTCGTCAACAAGTGATAAGAGAGGTCATGCAAGTAGATGAATTGACCTAGGCACCCAGGAGACAAACAGGGAGCGAGCAGAAGCCTTCAGAATAATGCAATGGCACACCCCCATGAAGGGATCGTAAGAGGAGGTGGGAGGTTCTGTGCAGAAGCCGACCTCAAGGAAGTGAGGGGGCAATATGGCACTAAAGATGTGTTCCTAGCAAAAGGGAAGACGTGGGAGAATGGCCCAGGTTGTGTTAAAAACAGAAAAGGAGCAAAATAAAGATGTTATTATGAAAGGCAGAAAGGCAAAATAAGGGAGCCAGAAGATAAGGGGGTCCAGGTAGCTCACGTATGGCTACATTAGGTGTACACTGATGAGGGAAGATGGGGAGATATATGACAGGTGTTGAGATGCAAGAAGAGGTGTGTAGGGTGGAAGGAAGAGTGAGGAAGGGGGGTCTATCCTCCACACCAGACCCTTTTACCTCTCTCACTGCATGTGGCCTCCCAACAACACAAGCGGCAGGCTTTAGGCCCATTTTATAGCTGCTTTCAACAAGGCTTTCCTGTTGCTGTGAGAGGCCGAAATCTCCATGGCTCATCAGAAAGATACAGAAGTGTCCAGAGGAGAATCAAGCAGCCTGAGGATCCCTGAACTAAACTGGAAGCTCTCCCCGGAGGCTTCCGCCCACCTTGCTCAGGCTCACCCAGGATTCTACCATTCAGAACAGCTGGAAATGTGTGCCCCGCTCTCCCCAACAAGGAAACAGGACAGAACACGGCTGTTTCTGCCAAGCAAGTTCTGAATAAGCTGCATTCCATTTCATTAAAACAATTACCTGAGTCCCAGCCAAGAATTACATAAAGCTTCCTCCCAGCGCCACCCCTCCCCCCAGAAAACACACATCATGCTGCTTTTCAAACAGGCAGAGTAAGGCCATGACACACCACTGCAAGACCTCACTAGATAGGTCCCATGATCCCAACCAAGTGGCCAGCCTCTGCAATCCTTGCATGCTGACGGATGTGAGGCTTAAGGAAGGCTCCTGCATGAAGAGCTCTTCTTAAGCGGGGCTGCTTAAGAGGGGCCCAAAATGTTTCTAGTAGGCACCATAGCCCTCAAAGCCAAGCAAGCCATGGGTGCCAGAATCCAGCTATTTCTCCCAAATAGATGGGAGACCCAAGGGGCCCAGCTTTAAGCACAAAACAAGACAGGGACCTGGGAATGGGGATTCCAGGACAGGGAGCCTGAAGTCTAGAAGACTGGAGGGCCAAGCTGCAAGCAAGAGCCTGGGGCCACTCCTGCTCACACTGCCCACAGGCTAATACTGTTCCTTTGGCCACAGATAAGGTGTTCATGATCTGAAGCCAATGGCATTCCATCCCCTCCCCCAGGCTACAGCTGCCCAGAGGCTGTTTTCTGCCTTTTGTAAAGGCTTGCTCTTCCGCCCACCCAGGCAACCCCTTCCGAACTCCAAGGGCTCAGCATCCATTGCCCTGACCCTAGTCTGATGAATGTCACCACACGCAAAATAACCCTAGAGGCTCCTTCTACACTGTGGAAGCTCCAGTCTCTGGCTGGCCCTGTCCTTTCTCCTGCACAGGTGACTGAGGCCATGAGCCTCCCTCCCAGCTGAGAGTCACCAGTCACTAACATCCTAGTCCCACTAGGCTCCTGATCTCAGCCCACCCAGTCTTTCCACCACCTGCACGAGTCACAGGGGACCTGCGTCCCTGTCAACCACGACAGACATTTATGAGCACCCCTAGCCAAATAACTCTTAAGTCCACTATGAAAAAAGCAATGTTTTCTTACTTTTCCCAACTTTTCATCATGAAACCATCTACACATACAGAGAAGTTGAAGGGCTGTTACAGTGAGCACCCACAGACACACTCCACCTGGATTCACTCCTGGTCATCATCCTGCCTTTTTATGTAAACACAGCACGAGCTCCTTCTCTCTCCTGCTCTCAATGTGTGTGTGTGTACACATCTCGCTTTTTTCACTCTATCATTTAAAACTAAACTGCAGACAGCATTACTTTCACTCCAAAATACTTCAGCATGCACCTAACAAGCACAATATTCCCCCATAAAACCACAATACCATAATTACACGAGGAATAAGCATTAAACGGCCGTCTTTAAGGGAAAACTCGGTCATCGGGGCTGCCAGGCCTGGCCAACCACACACACATTCTGCCTGCCACTGGCCCAGCGTCCAAGGCCTCCCTGGAGAGGCCAGTCCTGAGCACCACTGGTTAGGCAATCAATTCATTAGTAGGAAGACTGTTTTCAGGATATGAAACCACATGGAGTTCGGATGTGAGACTCCCAACAAGACCCCAACTGAAAAGGCCTGGTAGACCTGGGAGGCTGTGGAGGCTCCAGGCCTGTCGCAGGTGAGGAGACCATCCCTGCACATCCCTTTTAGTCAGTTGCTTTGCCAAAGATTCTGGGAAAACTCAGCTCCCTAATTCTTTCTCTCCCTCTCTCCCTCCCACAGGACATCCTCAATTCTTCACCTTCAAAGTTTCAACGGCTCCCTCCTCTGGAAATGGGTTGGCTCCAAATGGCAGCAATGTACAAACCCTGAACAGAGACAGGATGTGTGTGCACTAGGTAGGGGACACAGAAGGCTTCTGCTTCCAAGCCAAAAGCGCAGAGGAGGACCACCCCAGGGTCCTCTTGGCAGCTGGGCTGTTAGCTTGAATCTATCTTGAGGGCAACAGGTGACTGGACAGGACACGGGGAGGGAAGAGCAGGGCCCTCCACTGGCCAGGAGATACTACCACAGGTGCCCAGCATCCCATCCTGAGCATGGTGTCCCCGGGGAAGAAAGAAGGAGCTGTAGAGAACAGGAAAGGGATAGGCGGAGGAGACTGAACAGAGAATGGCAGTGTGGGAAGGGGACTGAAAAGATTTGCAGCATCTTACAAATGGAAACCAATCAAATCAACAGCGAACCAGAACTCCATCCAGCGTCTCAAACAGAGGTGTAAACATGATTACCAGCCTGTCTCTGCATTTAAATCCCAGGCCTGGACTGAAAACCCAGCCCAGCCACTCAGTAGTTTCAGAACTTGGACAAGTGAGCTGTGCCTTTTAATCAGCTGCTTTGTCAAGGTTTCTGGGAAAATGCAGCTTCCTAATTCTCTCTCCCTCTCTTCCTCCCACAGGACATCCTCAATTCTCCACCTTCAAAGTTTTCAACAGCCCCCTCCTATAGAAACAGATTGGCGCCAAATGGCCTCGGTTTCATCACCTGTAAAATGGGTAGAGGCAGGACCAGAATCTGTGCCTCACGGGGCTGACATAATACAATACAACAGTGCCTGCACCCAGAAAGTGCAAAATAAAAATGGCAAAGAGTTCTATAAACACTGTAGAAGAGAAACGTGGTCTACAGATGTTTGCTGTTATTGGCAAAGGCACTGAGATCAGGACAACCCAGGGAAGGGCTGGAATGAGAGTGAAACTCAGAGGAAGTTTTTTCATCATCTCTGGTTTTGGAACAAGCTAAGGCCCAAGCGAGGCTTTGGAGGATCACTACACTACACTCATGCACGATGAGTGAATGGAGCAAGAGGGCTACTCAGCACCTAAGGGGAACTCTGGCTTCTGGGGAACAACGGCTCCTCCAGCTAAAGGCCCACCAAGCCTCACCCATGCAGAGCCATCACTGAGGAAGCTGGATGAAAGGAATCCTGAGATGCTCACTGGAAGAGCTCAGCCCACAGTGGCAGTGTTATGGCCCCCAGCAACCTGAACCCCTCCACGCTAACCTGTCTGCTGCCCAAGCACAGCAGGAAGGGCACCTGGTGAAGACTCAAACACACCAGGGTTTGAATCCCAGCTCTGTACCTCACTAGTATACAGTCCAGGAGAAGACAATGAGCTGAGTGGAGTGCACCTTCACTCCGCGGTGCTTCTGTCACTGGCCCAGCAGCTGGGTCCCTGACCCTGGCCAAAATAGAGGCACCACACAGATAGGCAAGCCCAAAGTTCAGACTTTCCATGGAAACAGGGAGGCTCCGTAGTCCAGAATGCCCCAGGCAACTCCCCTGCCCCCCTAGCACTCCCCCAAGGACAATGAGGCACTGTTTTCCAGGGGGTCAAGACTGCTGAGAAGCTGGAAGAAGACGTGCATAGATCCCAGCGGCATCTGAGCATTGCCAACGGTTGGCTGTCCCCTCTGCAAGAGATGAGAAGGGTGAAGCTATCTAGGCCTGAACCAGACTCACCCTTTGCCATAGAGGCCAGTTGCTGGGGATGGACACCAGGGCTGAAATTTTAAAGGAACTAGCAATTATTCAGCAGGTTCCTTGGCTCTTCCTCCTTGTTAGACACTGATCACTTACTACCTTATTATAATTAAGATGACCAGATCTGAAACTGGATCAGTCTGGGTTCCAATCCCAGCTCCCCCGCGAACTTCCCAGAGCTCAGGTTTCCCCATCTGTGAAGCAGAGATAAAACACCTCCCTGTCTGAATGGCCGTGATAATACGAATGAAGCTCTGAGCTGGGTGCCAGTCTCCCATCAGGCACACATGATCAGTACTGAACAGCAGCTGTGGTCACAGCCCCCAAGCACACTAGGAATATGAACAGGGGAGTGAGGAGTTGGGTCAGAAAACTTAATCGGAGTGCATCTCAGTGTGTGGGAACTCTGTCCAGGAAACTCCAGCCAGAACTAAAAACTCAAATGGGGCAAACTCCCGGCCAAACCAGCATCTAAACAGTAATGAGAAAAGGCACCAGCAGCCACCCCTCGGCACAAAGAGGACAGAACACACAGGGAAGGGCTGTGTTTATGTTTTTCTGCCCAAGAGCTATAAATTTGTAACTTATTAAACAGTACAGGGTGAGTCTGTCACTAGCAGCCCTGGGGAAGGGAGAGTTCCCAGTTTCATTTTTTTAAGACCAAAAAATAAAATCAAAGCAGAGACTCTGCCCCTCTAGCTTTGCCACAGGACAGGGACAGACTATAAACTCTTCAGTTTCAGGGACCAGGAGGCTCACAGCTGAGAGCACTCACAGGAGAAAAATAAAAACAAGAGGCCTGGCATTTGGGTCCACCCTAACTAAGGAAAACAGCTGACAGGCAGGGTGTTAAGCAGCCATCCAGACAGCTGATGGGGCCTGAGTGCACAGACAAATTCCTCTCCCCTCCTGCACGCCCCATTCCTCCCACCCCAGGTTCCCATTCCTCCCACCCCAGGCTCCAATCTGCAGGGCGCGGCTGGTCCCCTGGAGCTTAGGCCAAGGAAGTCGGACAGCTGGGATCCAAAGTGGGGAGCCTGTGGTGGGAGGCAGCAGAAGTTACAGGTGACAGCCATCAACTCGCTTTGACCCCCCTTTCACGCACTGCTCGCCCCCTCCTCAGGAAGAAAGGCCCTGAAAGGGATCCTGAGATGGTACACAAGAGCTGCAGACCTAGAAGACAGGGACTGGGCTTCTAGTCATGGTTTTGTAACTTCTTGTGTGTAGCCTTGGGCAAATGAATCAGACTCTCTTCATCTCAGTTTTCTCAATTTGGGAAAGGTAGGTAGTAATGATATCAGTGACCCTAAAGGGCTCTTATAAAGGGTTGCCATGAGGACAGGACAAGTTAAGGTATGGGGAAGTTCTCCATGAACAGCAAATTTAAATTCCTACAATCCCCTCTGCCAGTACATTCTCTTTCCTTTCAGAGGCTAATTCACTTTCCTAGCCCTAAATGGAAGACTGTCAGAGGACAAGAATTCCGGACTTCGACTACATACTCTACAAAGACTTTCTCAGTCCTTCAAACAGTCCACGGACTATGTAGGAGCAGCAGAAACACATCAGCATTTTAGAAACTAGAATTCTGCTCCCCGGTTCCCACTGGGAAAACATTGAGACTTTCAGATCCTGATGCAAAAATTATCCCCTGGCCTCCTTTTTGCTTAGTTTTTATGTGAAAAAAATACCTGCCTGGAAGCCATGCCAACCTTGAGTGTGTTGGAAAAATGGGTGCCAAGCCTGACCCAAAGGCAGAACTATGCTTGGCAGCCATCACACTCTGCAAAATCAGGCAGGACCTTACTTCATCCCTGGCACCAGGATCTCTTGGGGGCCCCCTGATCTCCCAGGGAAGCTGTGGGTCCTCCTCCCTGTCCCCTTACAAGTCCAAAGCCTACAAATAGCCAGTCTTCACTTAGTGCCCTGTGTACTTGGGGAGGTCTGTTAGTCCTGTCTGATGAATCTACTCCTCAGAGCCTGGTACAGAGAAAGCATCAGTGGTCACACAAGCCACCCACAGTCCAGAGAGAGAAGACAAGGCTCCTACAGAGAAGAAACTTTTCCTCCTCCTCACCTCCCAGCTCAGAGGCCCTCCAACTACAGGCGTTAAGGGAAGGGAGAGAGAGAATCCTCCCACTCCAGGGTTCATGCCATTCAAGGCATTCCTAGAACCCTGGCATCAACCCCTTTGGGTTTAGTGTCTGGTTCCAGGAGATACTTTCCCCTGCCCTAACACCAGATCAAGGCTGGACTGAAAAGAGTAGTTTTGGAGCTCCAATAACATGAAAACAGTAAAACTCTGTTCTGAGAATCCTGTCCTCCTTACTGGGTGGCTTCCAGCAAGGTTTGATGTGGGGAGGAGGGGAACTCTGCCAGCCAGGACAAGTTCAGAGATGGCCATACCTTGGGGCCCACTTCCCACCTCATTCCCCTGGCACTGCACCAGAAAAGAGGAGTAGGGGAAGAATCTTGTCTCCCCAGCTTACTCTTTTAGGATTAGGCTGGTCTGTGATAGGAAAGGGGAGGGGCTGGTCGAGGGAGTGGAGAGGGCAGTCAGCCAAATGGAGTGACACGTCTAGGAAACAGGGTGACCAGACCTGGAGTAGAGGGGTTAGTGGGGCAGATGGGAACCTGCCTTTGTAGGGATGTCATCTGAGGCTCATTTCTAACTTGTGAATCTGACTTGAAAGGAGTGGGCTGGAGGGGCTACCTCGGAAGTGGGGGTGAAATGAAAGCAGTGGGCTGGAGGAGCTATCTCTGAAGTGGGGGTGCCAGTCTGTCAAGTGGGGGCAGTCCTCCAGGTTGGAGAGCAAGTTCTGGAAATGAGGGACCAGCCGATGAGTTTAGGCAGCTGCTCCCCGAGCTGGGCGGTGGGATGGCGATCTGTGAGGTGGGGGTGGAGAGGCGGGTCTGGGAAGTGAGGCTCCTACGGCTGGGGAGATGGTCTGCAGGCACTGGGGATCCGTCCCTGAGGCGGACGGGGCGGGTCCCTGAAGTGCCAGCTGTTCCCTGCGGCCGGTCTGGGAAACGCGGGTGGGTCCGTACCCGAGGCGGGGGGTGGCGGCTGTAAGAACGGCAGTGGGACCGGCCTGGCCGAGGGCTCAGGCCCTGTCCGGCAGGGACCGGAGCCGGGATGCTTCCCGCCGCGGGTGGGATCCCGAGGCCCCCGCCGCTCCGCCCGCCCGCGCCCGCTCGGCCGGGGCCGCGCGCGGCTAGCTGCCTCCTCTCCCCGCCTCCTGCTCACTCACCGAGGTCATCCATGGCGAGGCCGCGGGCACTGGGAACCGGCTCGCTGCCCGTCCCGGAGCAGCTCCTCTCAGCCTCTCAACTGTTCCTCCGCGAGCTTCGGCCCAGAACGAAACGGGCAGCCACCGCGCGCGCCCGCGCCCGCCGCGCGCCCCCGCCCCCGGCCGCCCCCGCGCACGCGCCCGCCCTACCGCCCACCCGCCGCGCCCCCGCCCTCAGCCGCCCCCGCGTGCATGCCGTCCCCGCCCCGTGCGCACGCTGGGCCCGCCCCGCCCCGCCCCGAGCGCGCGCGCGAGCGCGCGCCCTGCTGGCCATGAGCAGCACTGGGCGGAGCGGTGCTGCCCTCTGGCGGCCTAGCTGGCAGATGCGAGGGTCCCTGGCCTCCAGGCCCCTACATCAGTCTTTCTGTCAGTCACATGCCTGTCCACCCGCCTAAAAGATCCGTTCACCTGTCTTGCCATCTCACAGTCTGACTTGTATCTATCCATCCATCAGTCACTCACTCATCACCTGTCCGTTCCCCATTTGTCCTTCTGTCTGTCTCCCAGTAGGTCACCTCCCAGGAAGACCCTAAATCAGTACCATGCATGCAAGACCGGGAAATTTGGGAGGACCTTTCCTGGGGTCGCCCTCTGGAACAATGGCGGTGCAGCTAGAAGCCCAGCCTTTGGGGCCAGAATCAATACTTCCAAGCTTATATATCCTGTAGTCTTCCCCACGGCCACCCTCCCAAGAGGAAGACTTTTCCCAAACTGCCTGGAGCACAGGGAACCTGAGAGGAAAAACTACAGAGAGGTTACACTGGTGTCAGACAGTTTCTGGAACACCCCACTGCCACCCCAGACCCCAGAAGGCCTCTGCTCCCACACACTCAGAAATTGAGAAATAACAACAGCTGCCATTCATTGAGTGCCAAGTACTGTATAGCCATTATCTACATGAATTCTCTTAGAAGTAGTTATTACCACTAGCCCTTCCCCTCTCTTTGGAATGGGTGATGGCAGTTTGTCGATTTTATATAAAAATGCTCTGCAGCTTCAAGCTCCCCTGTCCACAAGAATCCAGCCCTCTAGATCCTGTGTCAGGTCAGGCCCTCCAAGGAAACAGATGTTGAGACAGAGTTTGGGGCAACACCCCTGCAAGAGAAAGGGGAAGAAACAGGATTGGGCAAAGACTCAGGCCACCCCCACAGGGAGCCCCCAGAACAAAAATTCCTTAGAAGAGTCCCCAGTGGGCAGAAGTATACCCATGGTCAGCCATTGGCTGGTATTGCCCAGGAAGAACGTAGTGTTGCCCTGAAGGCCCTGCAGCTGGAAGCTGTGACTCCTTGATCTGGGTGACAAACTGTTTTTGAGGGCAGATCCAAGAGGCTCACCTCTGTGACTGCCAAGTCCTCCTACATTAAAATTCAAGAGCCAGGACTGCTCCTCAACTAGGCAGTCATTATTCCATGCCCCCACAACACCTTTCATGTACCTCTGTTTTGTAGGCACTTCTCACCACTGCGATTTACACTTAGTAATGAGATCATTTGATAAATGGCTCTCTCCCTATCAGACTAAAAGCACGTAAGGGCAGGAAACATGTCTCTTTCTGTTCACACACATCCATACTTAGTATGTGTGTGGCACATAGGAGATGCCCAATATATATATGCTGAATGACTCACAGTAATTGTACCTGACACTTGGAACACAACAAACCATAGTCCCTTTCCTCAGGAAGTTCACAGTTTAATAAAAGAAACAAAAGATAAGGTCACTCATTAATTCCCTCAATGAGATAGGTATCTAACTGCACTTGCTCTATACCAGGAACTGTGCTGGGGTTGGAGATGATGAATGAGACTGATATGGTGTCGGCCTTCTTGGAGCTTTTAGTCCAAAAGGTCAGACAGAAGAGCAAATAGGCCTGTATGAAGGATGAATAGCCTCACACCATTCCTAGATGCCTGGAACAGCATATGCAAAGGCCTATAGGCAAGAACAAAACCAGGTGCATTAGAAGGAAATTGCAGCATGGATATGAGATGTGGAGTGGTAACAGGGGATCAAAAGGATCAACAGGGGCATATTTTTTATGTTGATTACATTTAGGATATATTGGATTAGATAAAATATATTAATTTTATCTGTTTCTTTTTCCCTTTTTTAATGTAACTACTAGAAGTTTTTTAATCATATATGTAGCTTGCCTTTTGTTTCTAGTGGATAGTGCTGAGTTAGAGAATGCTCATTGGACCAGTATAAGGATGCTTCCTAAAGATTAACTCACACTGACAAGGCAGACAGACAGCCCTGCTAAAACTGAATCCAAAGTCCCCATATTGAGGAAAAAGTCCCCAAGAAAACAGATCATCTGTGGATGGCTCCATGGCCACATATCAGAGGATTTGGTATGTAATCTTGTTGTGTGGGTGGGCGTGGGAAGGTGTGGTTCTTTGGCTCAGCATGTTCATGAAATTCCCCCATGTTGTATCAAGAGTTTGCTCCTTTGCATTGCTGAGTGGTATGCCACTGTATGGATGTACCACAGGGTGTTTCTCCATTGCCCTGTTGATGGGTATTTGGGTTGTTTCTCCAATGTGGGCCACTATGAATAAAGCTGCTATGAGCATTTGCACAGAAGTCTTTGTGTGGATATATGTTTTCATTTCTCTTAAATACCTAGGAATGGAATGGCTAGGTCACAAAGTAATGTTTAAAAAAATGCACATTAAGTCACATCATCATTCCCGTTTCACCATTCCAGTGATTTCCTGTTGCACTTGGAATAAAATCCAGGTTCCTCATAAGAGTCTCCAAGGCCACACCTCGGATCTTGTCTTCTTCATCTTTCCTGGTTTATTCCACTCTGGCCACACCAGCATCCACTATATGCCTCAAGCACAGTAAGCTAGTCTGACAGAAGCTTTTGCAGCTGTGAGCCCCTTTCTGGAATGTTCTTCTCAGATCTTGGCACAGAGTTCCTGCTCATTGAGGTCTCAGTTCACATGTCATTGCTGCAGATGGACATTTTATCTAAAGTCTCTGCATTCCTCATTGGATCCTCTCCCCTTATCCTGGTCTGTTCTATTTACTTTACCTTCTGACACTATGTTCTGTATTTATTTATCTGCCAATTATTTATCTCCCCTCCCCCATTATAATGTCAGCACCAAGAAGGGTACCGTGCCTTTGTTGTTCACTGTTTGTTAACCATTGTCTAGAATTGGTGGGTGTTCAGTAAATATTGTTTGAAAGAACGAAAGGCTGGGGATATTAAGGTACCAAGAGCTGAGTTGAGTGGGCTGTGGAGTTAGCTGCAGAATCAGGACGCAAACTCCATTCCCTTGGCACCCAGCCCGGCCTCTCTCCTCTATCACAGTTTCCCAGGACTGACAACAAAGGCTCAAGTACAGGGTTCTCAGCTGCAGTGCTGTTTTTAAGAGCAAAAGGCTGGAAACAACCCAAATGTCCATCAATAGGGGATTGGTTATATAAATTCCTTATAGTCAGACAGTGGAAAACTATGTAGTCACTGAAGAGGAACCTCATCATGTAGGGATGTGAAACAGTCTCCAAGACCAAAAAAATCAAAACTGAACAGTATAACATATGTATCATTTGTGGAAAAAAGTGGGGAACAATATATTTGTTATGAGATGTTTATACGTGCTAGAACATCTCTGGAGAAATATAGAAACACTAGTGTCACCTGGCAGGGAGTAGGGGGGGTGGCTGTGGGTCAGGAGATGAGATTTTACTCAATACCCTTTTAAATCTTTTGAACTTTGAGCCACATATGCGATTTTACCTATTCCCCAAATTAATATTTAAAAAATAAAATACAACTACATTGTAAAAATGACACTGCAGACATTAACATGAAGGGGTATCAACCACTGAGAGTGATTCAAATGAGGTTTAGAAAATGTCTCCTGGAAAAGAGCTAACCCTGACCTGACTTTTGGAGAATGGGAGCAGGCAATGGGAAGTGCATTCCAGAAGGAGGGGCTGCTGTTCAGAAAAGTATGCCAAAAGGGCCCCAAATAGGGGAAGCAGGAATGAAAGGTTTCTGCCTACCCTGCTTAATTTAGAGGAGTCAGGTGACTGAAAGGCTGGGTCCTACCATGCACTTCAGCCCCCTGGGGGAATCCCCCTGGGGGTCCAGAAATCTCAAGACAGACAAGGCTTCAAATCCTAGCTCTGCCACCTGCCAACTGTGCAGCCTTGGGCACGATACCTTATCTTTCTGAACCTCAGTTTTCCTATCAATACAATAGGCACGAGGGTCTGCAGGTCTGATACTTAGCTGCATGGTTTGGGACTAGCGGCTTAACCACTCAGAGCCTTGGTTGCCATAATTGTAAAATCTGGGTAACGAAACATATACCTCCCAAGATTGTGATATGGATTCGACAATAACAAAAATATGGGAAAAGGGCTGAGAAGTAGCTCTAATTATCATGGGAGAACCCAGGTGAGACTTTAGGGCTAGGAGAGTAAAGGACAGATTTGGGGACTTATCCAGCCACCAAAAGGTTACAGAATCAAGGTTGTGATTATTATTAATAATATTAATAATTATCATTGTGTAATAATTCTTATATTAGATAATACTTATTGGGAACAGTATGTTAAATCATTTAATTATCTCATTTAATCTTTGCAAAAATCCAATAGGGATTTTATGCCAATTTTACAGGCCAGGAAACTGAGGTTCATAAATAAAGTCACCTGCCCAAGGTGATGTACCCACACTGGTATTAAGGGGCAAAGTCAGGATTCACATTCAGGACTGTCTGACTTGAGAGTCCATGGCTATGAAGGGGAACATGGGATTGTGTCCCAAGTTCAAGTTAAGCTCCCCACCTGGCTTGGACACAGTGCCTTGGGAAGATCCTGATGCCTCTGAATTTGAGGGGAGGGCATTATCTGGGTCACCCACTGTCCTGCTTAAAACCTTCATGACACCAAAATAAAACCAGTGATTTTTCTACAACCTCTGACCTCACTAAAGGACACAGTGCAATACACATTCTTCCCAACTTGCTATTTCCTTCCTTCTTAGCTCCAGGGAATGATTTTCAGTTTCTCCAGGAGGCCACATCATCCTGGCTCCAGACCCCTGCAGGTGCCATTATTTCTGCTGAAATGTGTCCTGTACTCTTTCTCATGGTTAACCTCTCTACTCCTTCAATTCACAGCTCAGCCACTCCCTCCTCCAGGAAGCCTTCCCTGACCACCACCCAGGCTTGGACAATTGGTTCCCCAACTCCCATTAAAGCATTTAACTCTGGGTTCAGGTACCATCAGAGGTACTTTCCTATATTATCTCATTTAACACCCCAAAAAATCTCTATGACAGCAGGTCTTATCCTGCGACATGTCGGCATCACCTAGGAAGCTTTAAAATATATTTTTTTGCCAACAACTAACCCGCAGAAATTCTGATTTAATTAGCCTGGAATGCAGCCTGGGCATCAAGACTTTTAAAAACTCCCCAGGCCATTCTCATCGGCAGCCAGGGTGGAGATAACTGGCCTCTGAGATAACTGTGATCCTCACACTCCTTTTATAGTCAGGTAAACTGAGGCACAGAGCAGTTAAGTGTGTAGCCTAAGGTTACACAGCCAGCGAATAGTGGAACAAGGATTTAAATCCTGAAAGCTTGGCTTCAAAGCTTCATAGTAAAAAATCAATTGGTCTCAGTTAATTTCCCCAGCGATGGAGAGCTATCTGTGAACGAGCTCTCTTCTGAGACAGATCCTGAGAGCCCCTGGGGTATGGGATATTTTTAACCTAGAGAAGGCAGGAATTCTTGCAGACATCCTGCAGTGAGTTGAACACTGAGAAGATTGTTTGGAGGCTGATAGACCCTTGCCCTGCGGAGACAGTCCTCGGAGTCCGGCTTTTCCATCCCCTGGAGCCAGTGGGTCCAGGCTGGCTCAGGCAATAGGGCGGGAGGGTGCGGTGGGGGGTTGGCACCATCCGGGGCTGATGTTTCCAAGGATATTTCCATACGTGGTCGAGGGGAGAGGGTCAGGATTACCTCACCCAACCCAGCCCCTTCTCCCTTCTCTCTGTCTGGAAAGGAGCTGGAGAACAAACAAGTGTTAGAACTGGTTATGAATTCACCCTCCTCCCTCTTCCCCTCCCTAACCCGGGAGAGTCCAGTGAAAGCTTCAGAGCATGTCCAAACATACACATCCAACATTCTCCAGACGCTCTCCTGTGTGGCTTTGTGGGAGAATACACTGGTACGGCCTTGGAGGAGCCAACCTGGGGGCACCTCTTAAAATACAAAATATGCATGGCCTTTATGCAGGCAATCTCACCTACAGAAATTTCCTCTAGAAATACCCCATGAGTAGGCAAGAATTCCCCTAGAAATTCCCCATGAATAGGCAAAGATGCCTAGCTAAGGATGTTCATCTGAGCATTGCTTATAATCAGGAAAAATGGGAAACAATTCAAATGTCCATCCATAGGGGATTAGTTAGCTGAGGTGGGATATACCCACACAGGAAGAGGGGAACTATGTGCTGACATGGAAAATATGTTCCAGATATGTTGCTTAGCAGAAAGAAAAAAGGAAGTGGAACTGTATGTAGAGTATAACCCAATGTATGTTAATAATTATGTTGACGAATGGAACAATTTGGAGGAAGAGTTTCACCTATCTGTGGATATCTCCTCTGGTGGTGGAGGTGGGATTACAGTGTATATATATTACATTATATACAAATGTGGCAATTTTGTAACCTGAAAAAAATTAGGTTGTGAGATGGAAAAAAATAACATGTTGAAATCACATGGATCCCGGTTAAAATGGCTAATTTCATGTTATGTGACTTATTTCAATTTTTAAAAAGTCATTGTAACTCAAACTATCCAGCCAAAGGAAGATTCCATAGAATTGAACTAAGAGCAAAATATCATATGTATGTTCTATAAATTTTATCTTTTTTAAAAAACATTTTTTGCTTTTCCTTCAGCTATTTGTTCATTTCTCAGGTGGCTTTTCCCATGCTTTTCTTTCTTGTGTTTGCTTACAAATGTGTTATATTTTACTGACTTGCTGTTACAAGTTCTAAGAAAATCATACACACACAGATCAAGGGGTCAGTGCTTGCTAAAGCATCTGACTTTTCTTATCAATACAAAACTTGCGGTGGGAGGAAGTATCCACCTTTCATTTCCTCCAGGCCTGGTTTGAACCCAGATTAACCAACTCGGCAACCATCTAAGGTGGAAAGAAAAGGTTGGAGTGCATTTTCAGACAAAACTATCAAAGATATTTATAGCTCCTTGAAATTTCAGCCTCTGGTCAGCACAAACAGGCTTTTCTTGCAGTTCCCGTGATCAGTGTGAGCTCCCCAAGCTGCCCCTTTGAGCAGTTATCCCTGACCCCCTCTTTCCATCACACTTGCTCAGTTTCAATACATTGGCTTATCAGGAGGACTCTTCTTGACTCTCTAGAACCACAGGTCCTGAACACAGGTTATTCCCTGGTCTCAGGAAACCTACCCTGGGTTCCAGAGAAGTGACTAATTTATCTCACTCCAGCCATATTTTGATGACTGATCAAGAAGTGGTTTAGGGAAGTGATAGAAAGCAAAGGGCTTTTAGTCTCAAATGGCTCCTATGGCAAGTGTTCATTCCACAGATTACTGATTATACAGGGGGAAATGCACTTTTACACTAGAGGCAGCAGTTACTACCTTAACCAGGTGCTTAAACTCAGCAACATTCATAATGGAAGATGCAGTACAAAGTTCACAATGTCACCTCTGAAGTTCTCTTGAATCTTAATGAAGCTTCAAGGTCCTGGTTATAGGAAATACAGGGGACAGAGGAACATGTTAAACACCTTGGGGGACACAATCAGATGAAGTCAGACTGTGAGACTTCTATAAGATATCTATCTTGGACCCTTCAAAAAATCAATGTCGTGAAGGAAAGTAAAAAGGCAGGAGGACTTATCTAGATTTAAAAAGACTGTAGATGGGGTGTACACTGGTACAGCCAACTCTGGAAAATAATCTGGCAATTTCTTACAAAACCGAATATGCAATTTACCAAGTGGTCCAGAGAATTAGAAACATATGGTCACACAAAAACTTGTAAGGGAATGTTCTTAGCAGCTTTATTCATGCTAGCAAAATACTGGAAACTACCTAATGACCTTCAAAGGGTGAAAGGTTCAGCAGTAGTTGCTACATCCATACAATGGAATACTACTCATCAAGAACAATGAATGAACTATCAATACATACAACAACCTGCGGGGACCTCAAGGACATTGTTTAGTAAACAAAATCAATCTCAAAAAATCACACACCATATGATTCTATTTATATAAAACTCTAGAAAATGCAAATTTAACTATAGTGACAGAAGTAGGAGTGTGTGGGAGAGATGGGAGTGATCAATGGATTACAAAGAAACACTAAGAAATTTGGGAGTGATGGATGTGTTCACTATCTGGATTGCAGCAATGGTTTTATGGATATACATGTTCCAAAACAATCAAATCTTATGCTTCAAATACATGCAGTTTATTGAATGTCAATTATACCTCAATTGATGTGTTTGTGAAAAAAAAAGAATGGGGAGAATGGTTTCTGTGAGAATTAAATGAAATGAAGCATATTAAGGACTTTGCCTGGAGTCTGGCACATAGTAAGTGCTCAACTTGGTTGGTCTCCTGGATGGTTCCATCACATCTCCCTGTGTATTTTCTCCATCGCAGTGAAATAATTTGTAATTACTTTGTTTATGTATTTGTTTACTTACCTGTGGTCTGTCCCAAGACTGAGCTCCCTGCAGCAATTGGGTCTAATTTACCGCGGGGGCCGCCTTGAACCAATAGATGCCCTTCCACCACCTTTGCCCTTAATAACCACATTCTTCAGATTACAGGCCAAGAGTGTTTGATGGGTTGTGGCCTGAGCAGGTCCAGATAGATCTGCCATGCCCAGGCATAGGACTCCTGAGGGCTTCCGACCGGGACAACCGCTGGCCTTCCTAACAGGACAAGACTAGAGGCAGCTGGTGTAGTGGAAACCAGCAACTAAGGGTGCTGAGTTCCAAGCCCAGCTCTGCTTGGGACTCCACAATGGGTCCTGAGCAAGCAAGTATTCTCTTTCCATTTCCCTCCTGGTCGTTTTAAAAAGAAGCACTTGGGTGTGGAGACGCTTTCGAGATTCCCTTCCATTACTGTGAATCTCCTCCCTCTGGGTGCAATTGTCCACTCCAAGGGCAATGGAGAGGACTTGACCATTTGCTATGAGCTTTTGGGAAAAGGTTAGCTTACAACTATTAAAGGCAAACGTGTGCCACTTTCAATAAGAGACCTCCTAGCTGCACATCCACGTATAAAAATAGACCCAGTATTTCTCAAACTGCAATCCCGTAACTCTTCCTAGCACCCTTAAATAAAAACAGGAAAACAAATACTCAAAAGACAATAGTATACAAAATAAAAAGCACACAGACAACATTCATAAAACAACTGCCGTTGAACAATCAAATTTCAGTCTCCGTAGAGACTGTCAAAAATTGCCAATGCCGACTATATTTCAAGTCGTCATGGCGGGGTATTGGGAAAAGTTTTCAATTAGCAATAATCGCGCCTCGGATAAACCTCATTGGCTACGATACTGCCACTGCGCAAAGCTAAGGGTTGTAAGTTCCCACCCGCTCCCCCATGGATGACAACTGTCTTTACAGTAAGGGTGAGTGACCGCCAGCGAGATCACGAATTTGGCGCGTTCTCCTTTAAGCAGTTATATTTAAGGCCCATCTGTAAAGCAGGCTCCTTCTTGTTGGATTACCTCTTATAGAACATTTAGATTTTGGAAATGAGAGCGCATTCGCTGAGGATGCTGGGGAATATTATGCAAACTACTGTGACGTCACAGAGATGGCCCGGGTAAGACCTCCGGATTTTGAGTAACAAATTGAGCTGCGGGAAGGCGGGGAAAACAAGAGTGAGCCAAGACTACGAAAACAAGAGTGAGCCAAGACTACGAGTAAGTTGGTGGAAGTACCGCAGGCACAGAGGTTCAGGCCAGAAAATAATCTTAAATTATCTTCACAGTCTAGATCAATGGAGAGAAAAACAGTAACTTTCAAGACTCCTTACTGCATCCTCATACAATGACATTTATGAAAAAGGCTTTACGTTCTCTTCACTTTCGAAATTAGCGAGAAAAAACCGCGGAATAACTACTTTTGTAAACCTAAAAGCTCAGTCTCCGTAGAGACTGTCAAAAATTGCCAATGCCGACTATATTTCAAGTCGTCACGGCGGGGTATTGGGAAAAGTTTTCAATTAGCAATAATCGCGCCTCGGATAAACCTCATTGGCTACGATACTGCCACTGCGCAAAGCTAACAAGATAGGGCCTCTATTCATCATCCCCAATAAGCAAGGTTCCTATTACATAAAGGTGAGTTTGAGTCCTGTGGAAAAACCTTCGTTTATTGTTTGATGAAAATTATACCACCATACTAAGATCTCTAGAAATGCACAGGCTGTTTCTCTAAATACAGTTCCTTGTTTTCACTTAACAAGTTTTGGTGGGAATGAAGCAAAGCATTGTGGGAAAGACCATGCTAATAATTTAATTCAGAGAATGAATTGGAGAGGGTGAGAAATGGGTAAGTGTCAAGGGTGCTGTTCCATTAGCTCCAAACTCACAGTGTAACTGTCGTCCCCAGAACTTTTTCCCAAATTGTAATAAAATATACATAGCATAAAATTTACCATTTTAACCATTTTAAGTGTACAGTTCAGTAGCATTAAGAACACTTACGTTGTTTGCAACCATCACCACTATCTGTCTCCAGAACTTTTTCATCATCCCAAACTGAAGCTCTGTACCCTTAGACACTAATTTCCAATCCCTCCTCCCCTCAGCCCCTGGCATCCTCTATTTTACTTCTGTCTCTGTGAATTTGACTACTCAAATATATAATATAATACCTCATATAAGTGAATCATACAATATTTGACCTTTTGTGTTTGGTTAATTTCATAACAATACTGTTAAAGTCCATCCATATTGTGGTATATAATAGAACTTTATTCTTTTTTATTGCTGACTAATATTCTATTGTATGGAATTTTATTATTCATTCATTCTTGGATGGACACACCTTGTTTCTTCCGGCTGTTGTGAACAATGCTTCTATGAAGTGATAAACAAGTACGGGTTTGAGTCCTTGTTTTCAATTATTTTGTGTACATACATAAAAGTGGAATTACTGGGTCATGTGATTTTTTTGTATTTAATCCAAAACGGTTTTCTGTGGTCATCTTAATTCAGAGGAGAGAAGCTGAAAGAAAGAGGTTGTTTTTACAGAGACGTCCACAGTTCATGAAGTCTGAAGAAGCTTTCACATCACTTTTTTTCCCTCTACAGATTGAAAGCTGATGGAAACCCATGTCTGTACTTGTTTCGCCCCTGAACTATATTCTCCAAAATACTTTTGTTTTTTGCTACTCTTTAACATACAAATAGTAGTCTCCGAGAAAGTGACATTTTTCCCCAACATTTTATTATAAAAAATTCAAACAGAACATTCAAAGTATAGATCAGTGAGCATTCATGTAGTCATCATTTCGATGCAAAAATGACATCTTTAAAATGTTTGATGCTGATGTATAGTTTTTATTTTCCCACAGTAATAACTGCCAGAGTGGGAAAACCAGCCCCCCAAAAAAACAACCTAGCAATCTGATTAGATTATTTTACTTGGATTCAATCAATGATTTAGTCATTAATTCCTGGTGTGGTAAAACTGTTTCACCAGCTGTCTTGAACAACTTCAATCTCCACGGATGACTTTACAGCAATAAGGAAAATGTAAAACTCAGCTAACTTCTTCCCAGAATGTGAGATTCTTTGGGGCCTAAAAGCACAATAGTCGTTATTACTAGCCAGTCTTTATTAATGATGTTTATTCCACTTGGAAAACTGAAAAAAAATAACATGGGTTTGACATTTTTCGTAATAAAATTTGCCTGGGGGCAGGGAATGTCGCTGTTTTGGCATTACTATAGGTTTTGATCAAATACCCACATGGGCAGAAAATGTTCTGGATTGCAGTTTTTTTTTTTTACTTAGCGTTTACTTAGTAAAAGTATTATTCAGTAAACTTAGTTTTACTTAGTAAAACTCTACATTTTGGTCCTTATTTTCAGGCTAGATTAAGGCACACATGACCCGTGGAGCTGTTCCTGCAGGTACTGCTCTCCAGCTACTAAACTGGGTTACTTTTCCGCTATTTACCTCCACGCTTCAGGAATCAATGAGAGGATCAGGAATCAAAATCTGACTCCACGTACTACTCCTCTCGGCTTCAGTTCATCTTAAAACGAAGGAAGTGGTTCCGTAGGTGATCTTCATGGTCCCTGCTAGCTGCCCTTTGATTATACTGCAAAACAGAAATTGTTTGCTGGTTTGCTTAGGCAATGCTATAAAGCAGCGGTTCTCATTGGCTACACATTTGTAAACCGACTTGAAGCCCAGGCGTCCCCCCAGACCAATTAAATCAGAATCTCCTGGAGCGAGATTCAGGCATGTTGGTTAATTTAGTAAAAACACAAGATGAGAAATAAAATTGGAGAAGACCAAGGGGTAAATATATTAGTCCCTGTATATATATTTGGCTTTAATTGTTCACATTAGCTGTAACGACATCAATTTTTCAGATATTTGTGAATGTATTTCTTCACAACCCACTCACTGCAAGGTGGGAACTTGATTCCATCAACAGTAAGTGAAAACGATTATAAACACCTAAGCTGAGGATGAATCAATTCTAGATCCATTATTAAAGCTATCTTAAGATAGAATGAATTACTAAGTTAGCACTAGTTGAATGCACAATTTTGTTTTCAGGACATCCCTGAAGTTCGACGCTCTTAGCAGAAAGGCATCTCAAACCAAGTTCAGAAACTCTGACGAGGAAAGGTCGACAGGGGGCGCTATTGGACGATCTGGGACCCACAACAGGTGAAACCCAGAGGATTGTGGGACTTGTAGTTTTTCTTGAATCAGTTCAGCTTCGTGAACTACATTTCCCAAAATGCAAATGTAGCCGGTCAGTCCCACTGCCGGGTGTGAAGTGTCCCTTAACTTGTGAACGGTAAGCGTGTTCTCTGCGGGCTGCAGGTTTCCGGAAGTTGTGGGTTTCTTGTAAGGGATACACCATTTACCCTCTTTGCCCTTTAGTGGTACCTAGGAGACAGCAACTGTTCTAAAAGAGCGTGTTTTCAACGGGGTTTCCTAAGCCCTTGGACTCAGGAAACCGGACTGTGTACCCTATGTCTTTAGCTCTCACGTGTTGCTTTGGAATGTCATGGAGAAACCGGGATCCTGGACCCAGACGCAAAAAGCCAAGCATAAAATTTTACATACGGGGTGCATGTCGCTAAAGAATTTCTGCATTCTAACAAATATGTGAGCCTTGTTTTTACAGCTAGAAAAGTTGGGGTCAGATGTCTTCCTAGGTCTCTCTACTGTGTGTTCAAGCTGTTTGCAATTGAGGGTAAACTGAAAATTCGGGAAAAATACAATAAAAGGTGTGCATGTGCTGAATTACATTAATAAAATCAAAAGGCTGAAAAATCAACTTCATCAACATAGCTAGAACCCAAAGCATTTTTAGCTTATGAAGAAATGAGGTAATTCTAACTTATAGAATGGGAAGTAGGTTTATGGAACACACAGTCCCTCAAGGGATGGTATTGACTAAAAATATATTCTGAATGAGACATCTTTAGATGCAGTCATAGATGAAATAACAAGAGCTATTAAGGGTTTTAAAAGATTCTGGGGTAAACTGTTAACCTTTTGAAGTTTATAAGAAATTTAGTTCTAACCAGCCAGGTGTTACTGAGAGAGACAGAATAGCCCTTATGTTATTCTAGAATTCTGCTTTACCAATTTTTACTTTACTCTCTCTCCTTTTATTTCCACCTGATGGACACAGCATAGTAGAGCTCTCTGGCTATAGGTCCTTAAGAGGTCAGGAAAACAAGATTGACTTGGGCTGTTTGAAACAGTCTAGTGTAGAGACAAAATTCTATGGAAGGTATTAAAAATTCTTGACCAAAATAAATTGTTAAAAAGATTAAAAGGTAGACTTAGTGTTTCAGGCTGAACTTCATAGGAACCAGGAGGGGGATGCTGGAATCAGTTTGTACTGGTGACGTCCAATTGTTAAACATTCAGGAATTTGCCAGCTTGTTATTAAACCATTGGTAGCCTTAAACTGGCCATGATGGGATTATTTTCTTCTTTCCTTTTTTTTTTTGGAACAGGAGGAGAAAACCGGTTTACCAGCATCCCACTGGCAAGGGTCATTTTCTCCATAAACCCGGAGTCCTAATGTTCAGTACAGCCTTGAGTTATCAGATCACAAGTTAACTCACACCCTCCCCAGTTTTACAAAATATTGGAGTACAAAATAATATTACAAATATATTTTAGGTGTGTGTATGGGGGAGAGGGCTGTACCTTTCCAGTGAGATGTTCTTGTTTATTTGTGGGCCATCTTTCAAGGTACTGAAGTCACTGATGAATTCATTATCAGTAGGTTGTTCAGATAAGCATGAAATCCATCCTGGAAGTAGTATGGTCTGGATGGATTGCTTCCTTAGATTATGTAAAACCTGTACTGCTCCCCATTTTTCTAATACCTAGATATTATCTTCCAGAAGGCAGTATTGTATATGATGCCAACAAATTCCTGCTCCCCAGCCATCTGTCAGTATCATGTTGTTGGCTCTCACCACATAAATTATTTCCATGTTCAACTTTGCTGATTATTAGATACCTTTTGGGTTGGCAGCTTCCAGATATAAATTGGATGGGTCTTGAAATCTCGTCAGTTACCTGCTCCCAAATCCCATTCAGGGGGGCTATTTTGAGGAATGAAGATGCCACCCTAGCTTTTCTTTATTTGTATAGTGTATACAAATATTGAATCATTATGTTGTATACCTGAAACTAATATAATGGTATATGTCAGTTATACCTCAGTCAATCAAAAAAAACAAACCAGTTTCTCACATGAGGTTTCTTTCTCTCTAGAATGAGGATGAACTTTGGGTTGACTTTCAAGGCAGCAAAAGGCTGCTGGATGGTGAACATCACCCGGCAGAGCTCACATGGATCCACTGGGTTATTTGTGCCACCAAGTCCTCCTCTGGACCCTGAGAAAGTCAAAGAATTACAGCGCTTCATCACCCTTTCCAAGAGGCTCCTAGTAATGACTGGGGCAGGAATCTCCACGGAGTCAGGGATTCCAGACTACAGGTCAGAGAAGGTGGGACTTTATGTCCGCACTGACCAGAGGCCCATCCAGCATGGGGACTTTATACGGAGTGCGCCAATCCGCCAGCGGTACTGGGCAAGAAACTTTGTGGGCTGGCCTCAGTTCTCCTCTCACCAGCCTAACTCAGCACACTGGGCTTTGAGCAACTGGGAGAGACTTGGAAAGCTGCACTGGTTGGTGACCCAAAATGTGGATGCCTTGCACACCAAGGCAGGGAGTCAGCGCCTGACAGAGCTCCACGGATGCATGCACAGGTGCAGGAAGGCCTAACCAGTTTGAATGCAGAAATGTGTGCTCCATAAGAGCAGGGACCTTGGCCATCTTGATTATTGCTGTCTTCATTAGCCCTTGAGAAAAGGCTGCCGGGGCCTGCTGGCAGGAGTCGAACAGTTCCTGAGTGGGGGCGTCGGGCTGTATATACAAGATGACGGAGGGCAAACTGTCTGGTGCAGAATGCAGAATGCCAAGAAGCTTTATTCTGGCATGGCTTATATACACATGAATTGCCTACAGATTAGATTCACATGCCCTTAATTCAATCACTTAAGTATTGCCTCTAGATTAATCCAATCAGACATTAATTCAATCACTTAAGTCACATGTGCCTGGGGGTATCTGGTCCAGGTGGCAGGCCTTAAGATAAGACCTCCCTACCTTCCTGAGATACTTGTTCTTGGAATTTAGGAAACTTTTGGAGGTTCAGGCCTTAGATGGAGACTAGGCACAAAAACATAATCAGTCCTGTCCTGTACTCTTGCTCCTTCTGTCCCAACCGCTCTCCACATCTCCTGTACTCTTGCTCCTTCTGTCCCAACCGCTCTCCACAAAAGGCTTTGGGAGCAAGTTGTTTATTTGGGGGATGATCCTAGCAAATTCAGTTATGGAATGGGAAAATGAAACAGGGTAGGGAAGAAAGCCAAGAAGAGGGTGTGTTAAGGGGTTACTGCTTTGGGGAGCTGGGGCTAAGTCTTGTGAAGGGCCCTCTGACAGTCTAGAGCATGCTTCAGAATTGTCTCACTGAAGTCAGGGAAGCTGGGGGGTTTATCCATCTCCCACTTCTCATTGGTTGAGGGTCACACTTGGGGAATTAACTCCCTAACCCTGACTCCACTCTTCCAGAGAAGGCTTCCTTGGCCAGTAAACACGCTAAGCAAGAGACACAGTAAGTGGCTTAGAAGAGAAGAGAATTGTGTGTAAGGGTCCTCTAAGTTGTCTTGAAGGGAACATGAGCAGAGCACCAGGAGCATATACCACACACTGCTAGGTCTTTGCTGCTTAGACACATAGAACACAGTATAGCCTGGCATGTAGTCAGAACCCAATAAATATCAATGGAATGAACACATGTAGCCCTGGCAATAACTTGAAGCTAATTGGAGAGGATTTCCTTATCTTTAAGCCCTAGAGATCCTCCTGCCAATTCAAATATTTATTGGGTGCCTAAAACATGTGGTGTGTGCTGGTGTGTTACTTGGTGCTGTGGAGGGGTCAAAAATAAGGTATAAAATATGGTCTATTTTATGTGTGAGAACTTTGCAATCTGATGATGGGGGGAGTCCAAAAATAACATGTTTAATGACAACCCCACACATGAGTGAAGGTCCTTGTAGACATCACTTATAAGTTCAAATTGTGTGGTCCTTGATAGACATTACTTACAAGTTCAGAGAACAGAGATTTAGTAAAGATTGGAGTCATCAGGAAAGCATTTATGGGTAAGGTGGGGCTTGGGACTGGCTCAGGTTTGACTAGGCAAAGGAGGGGAAAGAGCTTTCTGAATGAAGGGACTTTGTAGAGCCAAGAGGAGTCTGGCCTGGCCTCTGTGGAGACTACTATGAAATCAGATTGTCTGGAAAGGCTAGATGAAAATCATAGGTGCATTTGAAAATTGTGCAGTGCAGTTTAGGTCTGTTATGAGAGAACAAAGGGGACTATTAGTGGTTTCTGAGCAGAAAAGCAATGTGATAAAAATAGCATCCTCAAATGCTAGACAAGATTAGAGAGAATGGCTCAGGGAGGTCAGCCTGAAGATTCAGACTAAGGTGGTTTCAGGGGAATGTGAGAGCTAATGATGGCTATGGATCCATTAAAAACTTCTTTTCATGATGAAAATGTCAAACATCCACAAAAGCAGAATATGTAATGAAATAAGCTACCACATACGGTTATCCAGATTCAAAGATTTTACTGTGTCTGCTTTATCCCTTCTCTCCCTATCTCTTCTTAAATATTTTAAAACAAATCCAAGACTTCTTGTCACTTCACAGGGGTCCTTTTAAGTAAAAAAATCAACAAAATCTGATGGCTGACTAGATTACGGGTAAAAGAGGAAATATACATAACAAGTTTTTTCCAAGGGTTAAACCCAAATAATTGGAGAACAGATGGAGAAGTTGGGGGGTGGGAGTTAAAGACAGAAGGTAAGCTTGACAGGACAGTCAAAAAGACTTGGAGATTGGACTGGAGTTTGGGAGTGAGAACAGGAGGAAAGTTCTAGATAGAGGAGGAAACCATTAGCACAGAGGTATTGTAGCTGTGAAAACAGAATCCCCGGGGGGGCATGGATGGAAAGCAGGCTGGAAGATGGAGGAGGAGAGGAGGAACCAACTAAACAACCCTTTGTTCTTTCTCTGAACAGCTGTTTAGTGAGTGCCCGCCGTGTGCAGGCACTTTTCTAGGTGGTAGGCATAGAGCAGTGGTCCAAGACTCAAAGTTCCCACCTTCACAGAGCTCATGTGCTGTGTAGAGAGGTGAGAAGAGAGCCAGAAGACACTGGGTTAGAATACCAAGGAGGAATGTGTTTTAAAGAGAGAATGGTGATGAACAGCAACAATTACAGCTGATGAGGAGAGCAGAGGTGGGAGGGAAGAACACTGAAAATCATGTGGTCAAGCTTTTGCGGTGTGTTAAGGATAAGAATGAGCCAGCAGAAGGTTAAGCAAGGAGTGGGAAGTAAGGAAATATGTACCTTACTTGTTCTAGAAGGTTGGCAGTGGAAGGAAGGTGAGAGATGGTGGCTGCTAAAGAGGTCATGAGACGGTATTCCTCAAATGGGGAAATTAACTGGATGTTAGGAAAAGCAGACAACAGTGGAGCGGCTAAAAATGGCTGGGGAGGAAAAGTCTTTGGCAGCTTCGTGCCTCCCCAGGACAGACCATTCATTCAGCCTCATCTTTGGTTTCAGGGTCCTCTGCCTGGGCTGTGGCGAACAGACTCCCCGCGGGGTGCTGCAGGAGCGTTTTGAAGTCCTGAACCCTACCTGGAGTGCTGAGGCCCATGGGCTGGCCCCTGATGGCGATGTCTTTCTTACGGAGGAGCAGGTACAGAGCTTTCAGGTCCCATCCTGTGCTCGCTGTGGAGGCCCTCTGAAACCAGACGTCATTTTCTTCGGGGACACAGTGAACCCTGACAAAGTTGACTTTGTGCACAAGCGTGTAAAAGAAGCCGACTCCCTCTTGGTGGTGGGATCATCCCTGCAGGTATCTGACTTGGTTGGGGTGGTAACTGCCCCCTTTTCAAGGCAGGGGGCCCTGGCAAGGCTCCTTATTTGGTTTATCTCTTCCTGTGCCTGGAGAGCTCTTACCTGTATCTTCTCCTCGTACAGGTATACTCTGGTTACAGGTTTATCCTCACTGCCCGGGAGAAGAAGCTCCCAATTGCAATACTGAACATTGGGCCCACACGGTCAGATGACTTGGCATGTCTGAAACTGGATTCTCGTTGTGGAGAGTTGCTGCCTTTAATAGACCCTTACTGACCATAGCCTGATGGTCCTGAACCACAAACTGGGACTTTCACTTGAATCCTGCTGCTAAAGGTAAATGCCTTCTCAGAGATCAGGTTCATTTCCATTCAACTGAGAGCACTGACAAGATACAGAAGGTTCTAGGCTTCTTAATGTATGGCCACTCTTAATTAAAACTAATTTTTTAATGTACACTAAGCTATAGTGTTTACAGAGTGATTTTCAAATTCTAGGCACATAGCTATTTAAGACAATGTGCCAAAATTTGCCATTGCTTTTTTTCCGTTTTTAAGAATAACAGCTTTATTGAGATATAATCCACATACCATAAAATTCACCCTTTAAAAGCATACAATTAGCTCATTTTTAGTACACTCATGAAGTTGCACATTAATCACCACTATCCAATTTCAGAACACTTTCATCATCCCGAGAAGAAACCTTGTACCTGTTAGCAGTCATTCCCCATTTCCCATCCCCAGCCTGAGTCCCTGGCAACAACTAATCTCTCTGTTTCTGCCTATTCTAGACATTTCATACAATATGTGTCCTTCTGTGTCTGGCTTCTCCACTTAGCCTAATGTTTTCAAGGCTCATCCATACTATAGCATGTGTCAGTATTTTAATCTATGAGTACAACTATTTAAAATATATGCATAACAGATTTACTGAGATATAATTCACATACTATACAGTTCACTCAGTACAAATCAATAGTTTTTAGTATATTCCCAAAGGAGTACAACCACTTTTAAAAAAATGGGCTTTGGAAACCATGGTTTTGGTATATGGGCGCTGTCCCCATTGTTCTCCTTACTTGTTGCAAATAACAAACTTTTTTTTCTTACAAAAAAAGTAGACTTTATTTTTTAGAGTAGTTTTAGGTTCACAGCAGAATTGAACAGGAACTTCAGAGTTCCCATATGCCCCTTGCCCCTTGACCCTCACAATATTTTTCACCTCCTAAAGGGGACATCATGGTTGCTTCCACGTTTTTGGCAATTATTAATACAGCTGCTGTAACGAATGAGAGTTCTTATACACTCACTTTTTTTTTTAATTTTGGTATCGTTAATGTACCATCACTTGAACAACATTATGGTTACTAGACCCTCTATTATCAAGTCCCCC
>JAVSCE010012062.1:0-77318 GCA_032199065.1 Smutsia gigantea | reverse complement strand
TCACCATATTCGTGGTCGGCCGCCATGACATAACTATGACTCAGCTTCAGCTGACCTGGCCCGGGACTTATACGGGTGCACCTTAGTCAAGGCTGACCAAAGTCTCCTAGAGGAGTGTGAATGAACAGACATCTGATTGTTCTCCTCCCTAGAGGAGGCACCCCTCCCTTGTCTGTTGTCAAGGCACCATTACACATACACATCACGGGGTCAGGGCACAGCAAACCCACAGTTCTTGACACCATGATCAAAAATTTGAGGAAGGGATTTTCAGAATACTACGGAGTAAAATTAAGTCCCAGCAGGTTAAAAACCCTGTGTGAATCTGTATATCCCATCTTTAGTGTAGGATGGCCTCCAGAAGGGGCCCTAGATATCCCAACAGTCCACCAGGTCTGGCGGGACATCACTGGAGATCCAGGTCATCCTGACAAGTTTCCATACACTGACTCCTGGTTAGGAGTCCTCAGGTCCTTCCCCCTTGGGTGCGATTCACTTGCAACAGGCACAGACAGGGTAGGGTCTATTCACCTCAACAAAGCAGCCTACAAAGAATCAACAGAAGCCTGAGCCTCTACAGATTCTTGCTGGTGACCCAGAGGAAGAGCTAATAATGCCCCCACCTATGCGCCCACAAGGCCATCCGCACCCAGCCCCCTGGTCCTGGACACCCGCTGCTGTCGGTCTCCCCGCCACCTCTAGAACCAGCAGACCCACTCTCCCCTGGACCAGCAGCCAGACTGCACCCTCAGCCGGGAGCAGGTGCCCCTCAGATGCCAGTGCGAGAGACCTGGGAGCCTGAGAGGCATGATGATGGGACCACCCAACCAGGCCAATCCAGGCTTCACTACCAACCCTTCTCGACTGACCTCCTCAATTAAAAGCACAACACCCTGTCAGAAAAACCACAAGCCCTGGTTGATCTCATGTAATCCCTCTTCCAAACCCACCGGCTGACCTAAAAAACCTGTCAACAGCTTCTCTGCACGCTGTTCACAACAGAAAAGAAGAGGCAGCTGGGGTCCTTGATTGGGGTGCATGGGCTGAAACCACTGTCCCCGAAGAGCACCCCGAGTGGGACTTCACCACCCCACAGGGACAGCACCAGATCCGCTGATATCAGGACGCCCTCCTCAAGGGGATCAAAGCCAGGTCTAAAAAGTCTATGAACATGACCAAAGTTTCTTCAGTCACTCAACAACCAGGAGACTCTCCTGGGGACTATTATGAAAGACTGTGTGAAGCTCATCGCATCTAGACCCCTTTCGACCCTGAGGCACAAGAGAGCCAACCGATGGTCAACAGCTCATTCATAGCTCAAGACACCCCAGACATCAGACAAAAGCTCCAAAAACTTGAACACTTTGCCAGGATGAATATCACTCAGCAAAAAGGGAGAAAAAAAAAAGGCCAGCCTCCTGGCAGGTACCCTAAGAGAAAGAGAGGACCAAAAGGCAGAGAAAATCCAGCCACCAAGAGGGGGGAGGCCTAGGACACCCCTAGCCAGGGACCGGTGTGCTTACTGTAAAGAAAAGGGGCATTGGAAGAACGAATGACCCAACTGAGGCAAAGCCCTGAAGCCCAGTCACTACCGGGAGAAGCCTCACGAGGAAAGGCTCACTGGCCTGGCAGGAACAGACTCAGACTGACAAGCACCGGGCTCTCTTGCACTCGGCCCCTATGAGTGCCCAGTCAGAATGAAAGTGGGGGGCCAAAACATGACTTTCATGGTTGACACAGGGGCAGAACACTCTGTGGTCCCCCTCCCTGTAGCCCTCTTCAGTAAGAAGACTGCAACTCTTCTTGGAGCCACAAAGACAGCAGCAGGACCCCCTCTCACAAGAGGATAGAGCAGGCATTCAGGAACGCCTGATCAGACTCAGAGAGGCAGGCATTCTAATTGAGTGTCAGTCACCCTGGAACACCCGGCTCTACCTGTCAAAAAACCAGAAGGAGGGTACCAACCTGTTCAAGAATTGCGAACCATTAGCAAAGTGATTGCACCTTTACACCCAGTGGTCCCAAATCCATACACCCTCCTCAGCCAGATCCCGGGGTCTGCCAAATGGTTCACTTGCCTAGACTTAAAAGATGCCTTTTTCTGCCTCCAGCTGGCCCCCCAAAGCCAGCTCTTGTTTGCCTTTGAATGGATTGAACTGGATACAGGGCGGCAGATGCAGTTAACATGGATGCGGCTTCCACAAGGGTTCAAGAACTCACCCACTCTCTTTGGAGAGGCATTGACTGCAGACCTTGCCAGCTTTCTGAGGGAAGCCACGTGCTGTGCCCTCCTGCGGTACGTAGATGACTCCTCCTTGCCAGTGACAACCAGGAAAATTGTGCAAAAGGCACAAAGGCCCTCTTGCAACTCCTGTCAGACTCAGGATACTGAGCCTCATGGAAAAAGCCACAAATATGCCAGCAGCAAGTCTGGTACTTGGGCTTCCTCCTCACCCAGAGAGAAAGGGCACTAGGGTCGGAGATGAAAAAGGTCATTAACTCCTTACTCCAGCCTCAGATGAAGAAAGGCATATGAGAGTTCCTGGGGGCCACCGAGTTCTGCAGAATCTGGATTCCCAGATTCTCAGCAATGGCAAAACCCCTGGACAGCCTCCTGGGGGGCCCAGACTGAAAGCTCCCTGTCTGCATAGAGGAGGCAAGACCCACCTTCCTGGAAATAAAGGCTGCTTCAGAACAGCCACCAGCCCTTGGCCTGCCAGATATAAAAAGCCCTTCAATCTCTTCATACATAAAAAAGTAGCAATTCTGCCTTGTAAAGAACACCAAAAGGAAAACAACCCTATAACACAAGGAAACCAGCGAGCAGATAAAGCAGCTAAAACAGCAGCCAATAAAAAAACAGATAAAGCTCCTTCCCTCACTATGGCCCTAACACCCCCAGTGGAGGCCCCTCCACCCAGGTACACTAAAAAAGAGAAGGACTGGGCCATGGCTGAAGGAGCCACCCTAACTGAAAAAGAATGATAGATGCTGCCTGACAGACACATCTTTGTCCCAACTGCAACCGAAAGGCGTCTAGACAGCAGTCTAGTACAGGTGGCTCCCTTCTGCTTCTCTTCTTAGCAAAGGCAACAGAAACTCCTCCGCCCCTTAACTTCCCGCTCTGCCAGGCACTCACTCCCTTAATTTACTCCCCCTTGCTTGCTCGTTTGCTGTGCGTGTAGAAATGTTGCAGATACAGAAGCAGAAAGATATATATTGCTCCCCTTGCCTTTTTTCAGGGCTCAGACCTTGGGAGATTACTCCCCTCTGAGCCGGCTGGTGTAAAAATAAAACTTCAACACTCCAAGACCTCTGAGTGCCACTTGGTTCCTCCGTCAGTGTTCCAGTCCAGGTTTTTCAGTTTTTTTCCATAACAGTAGGAGTTAAATTCCACCCATTTTTATTTCCCCTAAATCTTGTTCAGCACTAGGACAACAAAACAACATATTTTTCCTTTGATGAATATCTAGAATCACTCTTGACCTTTCTCAGTCTTTTTGGTACTCTGTATTTCTCTGCTATGAAGCAAAGTGGAAAAATTAAGCACAGCAACAGCTTCTATTAGATGATGGTTCTGAGATGCTTTCCTCACACTGGTTGACTTTATTAAATATGAGAGTTATCAATAAACCTCAACTATTTATCCTTTAAACCAGGTTCCCTCTTAGGACCTCATGACATCTTTGTGCTCGCCATTTATGCTGTCCCACTCTACTCCCTACCCTGCATAAAAGCCCACTGTTTACTTTCATGTCATTGAGTCATAAGGCAGCTGTGTCAATATGATGCCATCAGGTGATTCTGAAAATGGAGGCAAACTTTCAAGGCTGGGGGAAATAGAGAAGACAGGACAATCAGGTGAGTTCTATTTCCCGATTTACCATGGAGACAATCATGCAGTTACAAGTAGAAACTCTCAGCTGTTGAATATTAAACTTTCTGGACATGTCTCCATGATTTCCTTCCAATCATAGAAATATTGCCATGTCTTGGTCTTTTGATAGGTTTTCTTAAAAAAAATGTTCTTTAAGATATTTAACATATATGGGAGTCATGCTTCCCATCCTTTTGTTAGTCTTCTCTTACTGCTAACAGAGAGCTCCCAGAGTAAGTGTTATAAAATGACATCATATTGGATCACATTTTCAGGAAACTGAAGAATAAAAGTGTCCAAGAAATAGCTGAGGTCAGTGTTTTTCTGGAAAAAAAAGCAGTAACTGTATGCATCTTTCGAATTCCTTAGCAAACTTGCTGTATTTGGTATGTGCCTCTTAACAAAATGACAAGTGTTAAATAAGAGAGGTTCTATTAAAAATAAGAAAAATGTTAGTAAAAAAAATACAATGATCTAAAATTGTCTCAGAAGGAGATAAAGAAGACTCATAAGGTGTTTTGACATACACCCTTCCATAAAAGTGCCCCACAATCACACCACTTCTAAAAAGATAACATTTTCTTTTTTTCTTTTTACACTAAAGACAAACTTTCATTTAGACAGCAATAGAATGCCTCTATTTCCCTTCCTTCCACTGGAAAATAATTTGAAATGCTGAAGACAAGTGTTCTCAAAATCATGTTTTTAAAAATATTGCTCTCTAACAAGAAAGTAGGATATGTACAGAGGCAAATAAACACACAAAAATAGACCCCAAACTGAACAAAAGTACAAAATGAAAGCAGACATAATTGAGGAAGGAAGCGCACAAATCAGATGCTATCCTGAGGGCATTTTCCGAAGCTCAGTATAACAAACTTCTATTGTGACACCAATATGAGATAAAGAGTAGGTTCTGCATAAGGTAAAGAAATCAATGGTACATCATCCTTAAAAATGGGACTTCAGTGTTCACAATGACAAATAAACCTATTCTAGAGAAAGAGACAGTAAGAAGCTAGCTAGTATCAATTATCACGCTAGGCAAAGAGAAAAAAATGTTAAGTATTTGAAGCTAGTGTACTGCCCTCACGTGGGTTTTCAGACTAGAATTCAAAGCTTATGTGTGGCAGAAAAGCCTCAGTCAAATGATTTGAAAAAAATGATTCTTTGATAGTAGCACTCCTAGGCAACTGGGAGAAAAATTAATAAATAAATTCTCTTCACAGGAATTTCATCTTAGACCTCAAAAGACTGCACAGAGAAAATTCCAAGAACTATCAGCCTCACAGTATAAATTATAAAGCACACAGGGAAGCCAGAAGACTACTCAGGCAGCAAAGAACTCTGGGGACAAGATTGCAGAGAGAAGGGAAATTCACAGTGGTGATCTCAGCATATAGTGTTGCTTTCTCCTGAAGATAGAAAATATTAGAAGCTGAATAAAACTTCAGACAATCTCGTATGTCTGGGGCCGAGGAAGAACAGCATGGTAATCACTCCAGACTTTCAGTAAAGGCCACATAAGGCTGACCAGTGAGAGGAAGTGTGGAACGGAATTAGACAAACACTTAAAAAGGAGCTGACATTCAAACAGATCACCCCCATATTATATTAACCTTCTCTGTCCCTGCCTTCATTGTCTGCCAAAAGATGAAGCACATCTTCTATGGAGGGCAATAATATCCAAACTCTCAAATTAACTACAATATTTCAAACACAATGACTAACATTTGAATAAAATAAGAAGGCATTGAAAAAGACAGAAATTGCACAGTCACCAAGAGCAAAAATAGATACTGTAAGCAGACCCACAAGAAACCAGCAAGAAAGAATAAGGAGCAACCAAATGAGTAAGTATGTGGGTAAATTTAAATAAATATCAATACATCACTAGATATTCTACAGAAGGCTTTTTAGCAAAGTAACTGACTCTTTACCCTAAGGCAGGAAGAAATATTTTTCAGGTCTCTATGGGTTTGTGTAGAAGAGAAAAACCATCCACCAAGTTATAACTAAAAGCAATGTGACATTTCTTGGATGACATTTCCGAAGTGACGTTTATGAAGCACCTATGTCAATTCCTTGGAAATAAAGTCCCATCCATATACAATGAATCAAATCTTGTGAAGCTGAGTCCCTGGAAACTGCATGTTTCATGCACCAGATAATTCTGCTGCTGCACACTAGTGTTTAATACAAACTGTTATTGGATAGAGATGGGTAATTGTCCTACTAGGATGAGTTGATCCTTTTTTAAATAATATAATTGGAGTAATGCTAATGAGTATACTTAAGTTAAAAAATACATGTTTCATGTTCCCCTACACGCAGATGGATTTATGGCTCCTTCATCTACTACAACTGAGAGTATAAAATAGAATGTAACAATAAAGGAAGTACCTTCTACCGTAGATTAATAACTAATGGCCAGTACATTTTCTTCTATTTAAATGAAATATCTCTTACTATAAAATATAACCTTTTTCTTCTGTTGGCTTATAACTTAAAAGGAAATGAAAGAGTTCTGATCATCCATTTTTTAAATACATTTTTAACTTTTGAAACTCACTACTATTTATCACAGTCCTTGCTTTTGTTTATTCTTTGCAAGGTCCTACATTGAGGTCTGAGAGGAGGGAAGATTAACCAGGTACCGTTCTAGTCTCAGAGATTTTAGAATCCAGGTGGAGATGGGTAAGCCACATAAACAGCTAGAACTTCGCCATTTTCATAAAACCTTTTGAGGTTTTTGCCCAAATCACAATTCCCTATTCTCTGAGAACTGCTTTCTAGTCCAATAAAGGTTGATTACCATCAGACATGTTTCTATTCATGACTCTCTCTCACTCACCCAGTTTACTAAACCAAGAGTAATCATATAGCCTGTGATGGCCCCATCAACTTGTATAACTCCTAATTTGAAATCATAGTGAAAGCAGATAAGTGTATGTGGGTGGCCAGAAATATAATTTGTAAATTCAGCACCCATGGGGTGGTCAAATTCATCCATGTCATGCATATAAGCATGTGATCTAGAGAGCAAAATAATGCCAGACATTTTATGTTTCCCCCTTGGATAAGGCAAGAACTTTGGCATGACTGTTCCTCCCTCTAGTCTCTCCATGTCCCATTTTTTGGCTTTCAAGTGGTATAACATAGTAGCTAATCAGAGCAGAACATGGAACTAACTGCCTGGATATAAATGCCAGTTCCACAGTTGATAGATGTGTGATGTTGAACATCTCAATGAATTCTCTATGTCTTACTTTTCTCACCTGTAAAATGGGGATAATAACATCACCTATCTCAAAGCATTGTCATGAGAATTAAATAAATATATTTATGTCAGCTAATGCCTGGTAAATAATAAATACTATGAAAGTAGTATTTTATTCAATAGACGAATAGTAACATTTATTACTAAATGAAAATGATCTTGAATTTTAAATGAATTTTCCATGGTTAAACACTTGAGTGTCTTTGTAATGACTTTTAGTCATTTCCAATTCTGACAATGAAATTTACTATTTAGTCCTTTATTTGTCCTCACTTTTCATATCATGTAACTTTCTTCTGAATTAATTTCCATTCTTAGTTGAGCACATCATCTAGATTTCTTACAAAAATAATTTATATGTGACAATATACTTAATAGTTTGGAATTTTTTCAGTTAATTGGATCCCAAAATATACTTTAAAATTATACATCATGACAAATTGGGCTTGTTCTAGAAGATCCACCCCAGAAAGATAAACTGATGGGTTCAACATACTGAATGAGTAAAAGGAAAATAAATCTACACAAATGTCTCTACCTGTTTATCTATCATCTATCTAATATCTATTTATATAATCTATTTGCTAGATTGTCAGCTGTCAACTTTGCCTTACCACACCTCTTCCAATGTCTATTCTGCTTTGCAGATATCAGGAACCTCATTTTCCAGAATCTCCTGTGTGTAGGGCAAGCTAGAGTTCAGGCTAGAGTTTGCCAATGAGAAGGCATTGAACATTTGGAAAGTGAACTGGAGGAGAGGTTTTCATTCCAGGGAGGTGGTGGCAGCCAGATACCATTGGCTTCACAGATTTCTCCACAAGTTCCTACTTGGCTGCTACAGAGCAAAACAAAAACCCTGGCCTTTCCCAGAGACTTGACAATTGCTGAAGTTTCCTATCAAACTTGGGAGATTGGGAGAATCATTTGTTTCCGTGCTTCAAACGACTAAAGTTATCAGTGACTCCTTGACCTTCCACTGTAGCTTTTCCTGGCCTTTACTCACCCAGCTCCTGTTACATTCATATTAGGCCCATTTCCTTTAAAAACACTTTTATTACAGCAATATCTAGAATAATTGCATGTTACTCACCAAACCAAGACTGATAAAAATGGTTTAAATATTAGAAAACTAGGAAGAGGTAAGAATGTTTTTTTTCCCATAAAATCTATCTAATAAAATCTAGAAATACATATTAACAAATGCATAAACTTAAATATACTCATTTTAAGGTAAAAAATAAGACAATGATGTTTATTGTCACTACCTCTCTTTAACAGAGCTGTCTGGGAAATTGAATAAGGATTAGAAGTAAAGAGGTAAAGCATACTCATTACTTGTAATAACATAAATATTTACATTAAAAAAGATAGTCAGAAAACAATGCAAAATTATAGAAGCATTATATCACATCTATGGATGAAATAATAGTATTCCTTTATACCACCAGTAACCAGTTAAAAATTATTATTTAAAATGATATACCTCTTTAAATAGCAGCATCTCAGCCTCCAGAAATGAAGTCAGACTTGAAAAAGAGTGTTATTTAAGTAGTGTGGCATCCCATGGAATAATGATTGGTATACTGGTATCTGGAACAGTGCCATGGCTGTCAAGCACCTGGCCTTGAAGCCAATGACACGTATCTAGGAATCGCTATGTGACAGCTGGTTTGTAGGCACCACTGTAGCATCAAGCAAACCCAAACTCTCTTGTCTTATAGCAGCCAATATTTGTTACTCGAACATATTATATGAGGGCTTGAGTTGGCTGTGGCTCTTGTGGGCAATGCGAGACTTCACACGCCTTCTTATTTCAAGTCTGAGGCAAAGGAAGAGCCACGGGGAACTGTGCCACTCATGGCAGAGGGAAGAAACTACAGAAGGCAGAACTAAAGTGCAAAAGTTCTCTTCAAGTTTCTGCTTGGACATTACAGAGATCACATGCACTCTCATCCCGTTGGCCAAAAGAAGTTGACAGGACAGAGAAGTGTATTCCACTCCCAGGAAGACATTTTTTGGAAGGAACAATTGAATGTGCACCAAAGAACAATTGCCCCAATGTATGTAAGATAGTAAATACCTTGTCTAGAACACAGGACACATTCGATACATTTTAGTTCTTATTTTCGTTTTTATTTTGTTGAATTATCACAATAGCCCTGAAAAATGTTTTATTACAAGAAAAGGACATTTCAGAACAACTAAATAACTCTCTTAAGGTTTTGCAATGGCAACCCTAGAATTTAAATCCACGTATCCTGACACCACAGAAAAAGTGATTTCCACAGTCACATGGTGGTGATCATATGAAATCCAATCACAGAGCTGACAGTGTCTTGTGAGACAAACTCCACTTGTGAGCTGGAAAAGCATTAGTAGCTTAATTGGGCTTCAGTTGGTGAATTTTCTGTAGTTTATTTCTCATCCAAATATATAAATCCATGCTTCAAGAATAATTTTTCCATAATTATAGCAGAAAAGTTGACAAATAATTAATGACTCCTCAATATATGGAGAACATAGGGGAATAAATTAACTGCCACGTTTGACCAGAATTAAGTTTCATTTTTCATATCAAGACAATTTGTGCTTAACTATCAAGCCAACTGTTATCTGTTTGACAGTATTGTTCTCATGTTAAAATATTAAATTAATATTCTGGTTTAAAATATTTATCAAGCTTGGGAGTGAATGCTCAGAGTGAATTTTGTTTTCTAGGACCCATTCATACCTGATCCTGACAAAAGTCTAGATTATAGTTAAGTAAACAAATGACACAAATGTATCAAAATCCCCTTTTCATGCCCCTTTTCTTCAGTGATATTCCAAATTTGTAGGATCTCATGAAGACTAAGTATTATGGTCTGAATGTTTGCATCCCTCCAAAATTCATGCTGAAGCCCTAACTCACTGTGCAATAGTATTTGGAGATGGGGCCTTTGGGAGACAATTAGAATTTAGGTGTGGTCTGGAGGATGGGGCTCTCATACTGAAATTAGTGCCCTTATAAGAAGAGACACCAGAGAGCTTTTTCTCTCTCCCTGTGTGCACATAGGAAGAGGTCACGCAGGCTAGGAAGACAGCTCTCCCCAAACATGACCATGCTGATACCCTGACCTCTGACTTCCAGCCTCCAGAACATGAGGAAATAAATTTCTGCTGTTCAAGTCACTCAGTCTATAGTATTTTATTATGACAGCCCAAGTGAAGGCAGTGACATCCATGAAAAACACCTGATGTAAAGGAGGAGGGTTTTTTTTTGTTGTTATTGTTTTAATACTAGCTGTTTTTTGGAGGACAAGGGTAGGAGGAAAGACAGATGATGAATAAGTCATAGTCACTAATCTTAGGAGTGATCTGATTCTAAGGCTTCTGCATATAAAAAAATAAAACAGCTTGAAACACACTTTGTGAAATGTTTTTAGTTATTTTTTTCACAGTGATCCCAAAATTTAAGAAGTCAACAGGATACCCAGAGCCATATCTTTCTTTTTGTCACCTGTCTCTTAATTCATTGATTTCTATACTAATTCACTCATTCAACGAATATTTGTTGAGTTACCAATAGAGGCTAATCAGTTTCAGGCACTGTAGCTGCAAAGGTAGATAAGATATTGTAGTGCACCAATTTCTCTTCCTCGATTCTCATGTCACCATTTCCATATCAACTTTTACAAGTGGATTAACAGACAGTGTGAGTCTTTTCATAATTCTTGTGGAAACTGGTATTCCATATTTTAATATCAGTATTTTTTATGTATACTTTCACCCTCCTAATGTTTTATTGGAAAAGAATACTGTGAATGGATTATAAGCATACCATTTAATCCCTCAAACTAGAGTTCAGAGGATTCTCTAGTCCTACTTCTAGCAATTTTATAGGACCTTATGTCATAAATATTTGAGTGGAAACTTTGCTTCTCACTTTCAATTCATTACCTAGAAATTCCCTTCACCCCTAACTCCTTCAAGTATTTAATCCTTTGTTACAAAGTTAACACATTTCTATGAGCCACTTCAAACACTTTGTAGAGAAGGCTTAGTATAAATAAAAAACTGTCTAGTGTGTCTCTTGGAGAATAAAGGTGAATGTAGCTCTTTTTATAAATCATATTTACGTTGTTTGCAATAACTTATTTTTTTCTCAAATTCAATTCCATAATGACAATGAACTCTAAGATCTTAAGAATTAGAGTATGGCATGGTCTACATCAAGCATTCTGAAAAGAAATGGTAGGGTAGATGTTAGTTTCAGCAATTCATACAATTGGTAAATAGTTAATGGATGTCTGACATCTTCAGGTATGAATTATGTAAATTGTAATCAACAAAAACTATAAAAAATAAATGTTTTTTCATAAGTAGAAATGTGCTCAAGGAAGTTTTTTGAAGTTACACTTCAAACCACATTTCCTGAACCCAGAGAATTTGGGGAAGAGAGACTGACATTTTCCTACATTGAATTTTGAAGGAACTTATAGGATTTCTAAAACATTTTGCTCTTAATCAAGTAAGATTTATACTATAAAAATAACATTATAATATTAAATATTATAGCTTTAAATAGCATTAAAATATTATAGATTTATTAGCCACAGTTGAAACATCAGTGTTCTAATTTGAATGAAATAGACTTTCAATGCACTTTCAGGACATCAGCTTTTCAGCAATGAGGTCTTCTTGTAGACCAATTCATTTCAGGCTTTAAAATACTTATAAAAGTAGGAAACTTGTAGTACAGAGAGAAGGGGTTAAGTAATGTCTTTTAACATTAACTCTGCTTGGCTGGCATTTTGAAGATTATCCAGACAAGGGCAAAAGCCAAACAAAGAAGATAATGAAAGTCTTCCCCACAAACAGGCCTTTGTTTTCCATTGTGATCATCTGTAAAGGATCTTGTATAAATAGGCAAAAGAAGATGTTAATGAGATCTCCACCTCCATGGTTTATTTTAAGTGCCCAGGGAACATGCAAAAGAACAAAACTTGAGTTGGAGGTATAAATCACTGGAGAGAGCAAGGCTGTAAGAAATGTCATCCTCGGGGGACCAAACTAAAGCATAAGGTCCCTATGGCTGAGCTGCAGTGATTATTCATGAACTAAACTACACAGTTCTAATTTTTCTGAGAAATGAGCTTGAGTTATGCCTTCTGGGATGATCCCTGGTGTGTGGAGGGAGTAACAGCTCATGAATAACCTGGCATTTGCAAAGACGTGTGGCCATTTAAAATATCAACCCTTGGTAAAAGCCAAAGGCAAACACCAGAAATGAACTCAGAAAAACATTTATGAGAAGGTAACTTAATGTGGACTAGGCATGTACTTTACACACAGACTTGAAACTTGGTTAGCACTGTAGACTGAATGTCTTTGCTGCCCGCCCCCTCCCAGCTCCATTCATATCTTGAAATTCTAATGCCCAGTGGGATGGTTTTAGGAAATGGGGTCTTTGGAAGGTGCTTAAGTGGTGATGATGGAGCCCTCATAAATGAGATTTGATTTTTATATGAAAGAAACCCTACTGAGCTCCCTAGCACCTGCTGCCATATGAGTACACACAAGAAGTCTGTAGACCAGAAGAGGGTCCTCACCCCACCATGTTGACACCTTGGTCTTGGCCTTCCAGCCGCCAGAACTGTGTGAAATATATGTATGTTGTTTATGAGCTACCCAGTCTGTGGTATTTTGTTAAGGCAGCTGAATAGACTAAGACACTACCTAGGAATCACAGCAGAATGACTAGTTTTAAAATAGTTCTTTAGACATAAAATTGTCAGGTATTTTTGTCGGTTGCCTTATAGTCACCAGCTCAAGACTGGTACCTCCAATAAACGCCAAGTCCAATCATTGCTCATAATTAAATGGTAAAAAAAATAATAATAGCAAACACTAACGTTTACACGCATTGTATGCAAAGTACCATTCCAAATCCTTCCCATATATTGAATCAAGTAATTCTAATAACAAACTGGGGAAGTGCTGGCATTAGTCTCTTTTTATAGAGTGATTTATGTACTTTTCCAGAGTCACACAGCAACTATGTGTTGAAGTTAGGACTCAGACATTGGAGGTCTCCTCCGCATTCTATGCTATTAACAACTGAGGAATATTTTTTCTGAAAGATAGAGAGGTCCACATGATTTAGACTAAATAATCAGTTAAGCTCACCAATCCATTAATTAGGTCTAAATACATTTTGTGTACATGGTTTGCATAATTTTAAAACTAAAACCAATGCACAAGTGAAATACAAACACAACAATAAGACCAAGGAAATTCAAACTAACAATATTAATTTAATCTAAATGTTGTTATTCTGCTAAACCGAAAATCAAAGTTGGCTTTAGTAACAGAAGAATGTAACCTAGGTCCATTTTTATAATAAATCAGTTTCTGAATTAGCCTTTAATAATACTGATGAGAGATTGACTATTTACACTAGTGTATTATAAATATTGGTATCGTAATTTTGAGTGTTTATTTTCGAAGTATTGGACAAATCACGAATTAACTTTGAGACACACCATTTCAATATTTGTAGGTTGTGAATGCATATAAGCTGGGTATTGCATGGATAAGAAAGGGACAAGAGATAAGAATTGGGGTATGGCCAGGCAAGGAGACAGATGGCTAATATAATCAGATTCTGTGAAAAAGCAAGGGAATTAGTGGCAGATACCTGTTGGGTAACCAAGAGTATTGACTACAGTATAAGAAATAACTATTGTTGAATTCAAGAGCAAAATAAATCTCCACTGTTTAATATCTATTGTTAATGAATTGCTTTAACCTTCCATCTACAAATATAGCATGTGCCAAATATATTATCTTACAGCATGCGTATGGTCCTGATTGCCACAGTGAAAGTTTTGTTTCTTTTATTTTTAATGTGACATGACTTTACTAACAGGAATGGATGAGGACAAATTCTCTCACTACTTATCTCTATTTGAACACCTTTGAATATTTATTTGCACAGAATATTGTGATATCAGGTAGTCTTGACATGGAACAACCACATTTGTATAAGCAAATGCAAATAAATTTTGTGGTGGTGTTAGGTTATAAATTGATCCTGAAAATTCAGGATATGCTTATAATACATATTTTTCAAATTTTTATAAAAAAATAAAATGTGAAAGTTCTCATAGAACACTCTTAGACCAGCTAGAATATTTCATAAGCTGCTAAACACAGTTGGAGAAATAAATTATGGTGAGAGACATATGGAACCACACACTAGGATTATTATAACAGAGGCAAAAGTAAAAAAGAAATAAAACTGACTAGACAGAGAATGCTCATTCATTGGAGAAGAGATGAGTGGGGATAAACTGAAAGCTTTGGGGGGAAAAATAAAGTCGAACAAGACTTTTATAGTTTCTCACACTCAAAATGGCAGTAGTGCTGAGTCACTGCCTTGCCTATGATGATATATGCAGCCTATGTATACAGGTATGATACTACTGACACAGGGACCTTGGGTGTAGTCAGAGGAGGGTGAGGGCCTCCAGAAAAAAGCAAGGCAGGATATTTAGAGTCAGAGCAATATAACAATGTGCAAAGAAGTCCCTATCAAAACTCTGTATTAAGCATTATGCAAAGTCAAGGTCACACTAATTCTCTAGGGTAAAGATACCAGACTAGGAATATAGACATCTTTAGTGAGATCAGTTAAAGCTCAAAAGGCCAGGAGCAACTTGGCCTGGAATGTTTCAGTGTTCTGCAAAGAAAGGTATCTCATCATAACCCGTGACATCACTGTAAACAGCAACAACCCAGCCCACCTTGGGGGCAGGGCAGGTGGTACAAGTGCACACCCTAAGCCCTTTATCAGTTCCCCAAAATCCTCAGCTGCCTATAAATCCTCTAGACAACGCACCACCCCGGGCTCTTGTCCCCTCCTGGCTGAGCCAGGAGCTCTGTCCTATCACTGTATCTCTCAATAAAATCCTCTCCCTGGCTCTCCTTGGGTGTTCGCTAAGTTCATTCTTTGACTCCGCAAACAAGAACCCAGCATCTATCATACCTCCTCTCTTACTATACCCTCCTGAATGATTATTTTATACTTTCTAAACATAATTTTGAATGGGTTATGTTACTTATAGATGCATTGGAACACAAAATCTGGCTCAAGAATTAATGGCTTTCTCACCTAAACCCCTGAATTTGAGTTCATACACAGTTTCAGGCTAGATCCTAACTGGAAGAGGTGCAGGAAGAATGAGGCAATGAAGAAATCATACTTCAACTTAGTTCTCTGTCTTCAGCCTTCCCAGCTTTGTGAGTGGTGGCTGGGTGATCACCACTGACTGTGTTAGCTTGGCAGAGCATGCCACCAACCAAACTTGTGCCTCTTTACTCTGAAAGCAGATTAAAAGGATTGAAGTGCTTTGGCTTCAACAGGAGAGGTTTAAAAACATATGTTCTGAATATAAAGGACCAAACTCTTGGTTACCTTAGGACTCTTGTGAGTTGGATCATCTGTTTTACAAGGTCCACAAATAAACAAAGAGTTTTGAGTTGAAAGGACTAATGTTCCCCCAAATGGCTCTTGCAACTACAGGTGGTTCAAACAGTGGGGAAATCTGGACACTTCAATTGAAACTGTGCAAATAGATTTTATTAGTAAGAGTCAGTGGAGCCTTACATTTCTGAAGATAATTTTTTACTTTGGCTTTTATATTGGCACCAGGGACTCAGGGCAGTGACTTGTGGTCAGCCTGGCACAGGGTGCCAGGAGTCCTTCCAGGAACATTCTTATATCCTTGATGAAATACTGCATTTTGTACAAATCATGGTGCTTCTCTGTCAAATCTAAAGCAAAGGCTTGTAACCAAAATCTCATAAATGCAAGAGTATGCACACAAAAGCACAAAGAACAGGACTCAGTGTGCCCTTTGTGAGTGGGAAATAAGTCAATGAGCATTTATGAAATGACTGCATAGAAATTAACCACTTGGGAAATGTGGGCTTAGGTTACATAGCCAAAACCTATCATTAGAGTTTATGCAATATCCCCTTGTGGCTGCATTCACCCATGACTATATCTGATATAGCCCAATGTGGTCAAGTGTTTTTTACTGCTGCTTCCCCCACTAATGTATTTTAAATGACTTGCAGGTCCTGTACCTTTCAGTTCTGATATGTATCTTAATGGGAATTCACACAGCTTAATCACTAGTCACCTTCCTGAAAATATAATGCCATAAAGGTCCATGATGAAACCAGCCTCTGTCACAAATACTCTGACTGCGGCTGCCTGAGGTAGGTAGTGGTTGCAACAGGTGACCCTGTTTTGTTCTTTTATACAAGAAAAGGAGGCTCTGCTCACAATAGCATGCTTGTGGGTAGCATGCAGTTCTCTGAATAACTTGAGATTTACTTCTTAGTCTTTAAAACTGCATTAAGACTGGTATGTTCCAAGTAAAGTGGTTTGGGAGAATTTAATTGCTTTGGTGAGCTCAAAATTAGGAATATAATTTATTGAGCCTATACTTTACTGTTCTCTTGCTTTGAATAGTGGGCAGACAGATTGAGGGCTGACAATCTCATGCATTTCTAATAAACCAGTATTGTAAAATTATATTGGAAATGAAACACAGATTTCCTATAAGACTATGTAACTTTAAGCTTTAGCATTACTACTAATTTATCTACAATATATAAACCAAAACAAAAGAAATCCTTTCCCCTTCTTTTTTTGCTTTATATTAGGATAATGAATAAAAATCTATTAACACTAATACCTTCTGGCTTTTATTTCATTTATAATCTAAATGTTCTACCATAGAAACACATGTACAGACATCAAGATATATTCTAATACACACAGAACCCAGAACAATGTTTTTGTTCCAAGAATATGTGCCTTTGAAAATAGTATGTCCCTGAAACATATATCTAAAAAGCAAGTTATTTTGAGTTAATCAGGTATATTTTGTATTGAAGTCTTCTAAAAATAGACAAATCTATCTAGGCTGAAAAGTGGAAACAAAATCAGGCAGCAAGTTGGTAAAGTCACAATTCAGAGTGGTTAATGGCACATGCTTTGGAGTCAGTTACATATCAGTGGTGTAACTTTGGAGAACTTAATATCTCCAAATTTCAATGTATTCATCTTTAAAATTAGATAATAATTCTTACTTTATAAGTTTTTATAAAGATAAAATGAATTTTATAAAGAATAGAGCTCAGAATTTTACATGTGTAACTCTGGGGAAAAATATTTTCCCAGCCCAGGGCAAATTACCTTTGAAACCGAAATCAGTCAAAGGGAGAAATAAAGTGGAAGAAACCCATTTATTGCTTACAAGCAGGCATCCACTTCTGCTTGCCGGAGTCTCTTGTCACCTGGTTGCAAAAAGGGACCCCAATCAACCTCTCTAGATATGCCTTGACTCCCCCTTGTAATCACCTATTGATATGGAGATGGACTACTTCTCTCCACCCCTTGGAAACACTTACTGATATGGAGATGACTAAGGCCAGGTGAGAGATTCTGGAAATATTGCAATTTTACTGGCAACATGTAATATAATTCTACTAATTAGTACCATTAGATTGACCATGTTCAAATTAATCTGATAAATAATTACCAAGGTCTGTTGTGTGCCAGACACTGTGAGCTAAGTATTAGGAGTAAAATGGTGAGCACAAGCAAGCATAGTCAGTATAGTCAGTACTTTTTTTTCTTTTTTTGTAAAGGCAACCCTTGTGTTATTCTTCTTAGATCCTCCCATCAAATAGGGACATAATCAGTTTCATAATCTCACAAATAAATTGAGAATCATGACTGTGTAAAGTACATGACACTGTACAAACACATAACAGGGAAAGTAAAGAACTGATAATTTCCTTGAGAAAGTGATGATTCAACTGAAATATGAAGGAAAGGCTGGAATGAAATAAGTTAAGAAAAAAGAGAAGGATTTCCAGGCAGCCTTTATGAAGTCCTGTAAAATGAGGACACACCATTCACTAGAGGAACTGAAGAAAGGCCATTGTTACAGAACCATTAAGAGAAAGGAAGAACAAAGAGTTAAGGTGAGGTTGCCCTGGAAGGGTTGCTTTTATTACCAAAGGTGTAGAAGAGTTTTAAATAATAGAGTGGTAACATGAATAAATCTGCATTTGAAAAGATGATCTTAGATGCAATCTTAGGAACAGATTGGAGAGGGTCAAGAGTGGACATATATAAGCCAATTCAGTAGTTTAGTCAAGAGGCAGTGGTAATTTGGACTAAGATAGTGGAATTGAGAGAAGTGAATGGATTTGAGAAAGATATGAGTTAAAATTTATAGGACTTGGAGTTGAATTGGAATTGGTCTTTATTGCTAAGGATTTCTAATACTATAATCCATCCCTTGTTCATTCATTCTCCTATTCTAGATGCTCTGTTTCATACTTTTTCCTTTATTTTCAACCCCGTACAACTATGTCCCCCATCCTCACTCTCAACCAATAACCTTGTTCCTGAATCACTAAGAAATTGAAGCCATCAGAAGATAAGTTCTGGACCCCTGAACTGCATCTGCCTACTCCCCTACCAGTATCTGCACCTGCATATTTTGAACTTCTACTGCAGGCCTAGTTATACTATCTAAACTCTGTCTAAAGGTAGTTTTTCCACTTGTGCACCTGATCCCATCTGCTTCTTCAATAATTCTCTTTCTGTCCTCCAACAATTTTGCCTCTTCTGGATTATTTTCATTAGCGTACAAGGACGTTCTTTTTTCTCTCATCTTTAGAAAAATATCTTGACCTTATTTTGCCCCATAGCAACTGTTGCTTTTTTTTTTTTGCTTGTTTTCAAGCATAATTCCTCAAGGGCATTATGTATTTTCTCCAATTCTCCTATTACTCCTTTAAACCCAGAACAATCACACCTGCACCATTCCACACAAACTATAAAATAACATAACCAACCATATCTGTTTATGTACAGGTATGTGTGGTAGGCCTGGGGAACACAGAGAAGACCTAGAGATTGGTCACACTATATCACCACCATGTTAACTGTTGCTACAAACCAACAATATGAACCTTTCATGTAAATTCACATTGATTGACCATCTAGCTGAGAAATTTTGGGGTGGGGGTGTATGGACAAACATTAACGTGAATGTTTATAGCCTGCTGTCATTTCTTTCTCTGTTAGCTTACTTAGGCATCTCTAATATTCATAGCTATATCAAAAATTTCAGTATTGAGTTTTTAACTATATTGCATTTAGGGTTATTTGTGTAATAACCATACATATTCCTGTCTTTATAGGAACAATGCAAATATGAAAAGTAAAAAGTATATCCTTAGTGACCACCACAAGAGCAGAACTTAGAACATATCCAGTCAGAGAAAGACAGAGAACCTTAGAACTTATTTCCTGAAACTATTTTTCTCAATCAGAGTATGTCTCCTACTGAAATGAATGAAGGCAGAAAACAGTACAGTACGTGAAGTGAAATGAACAAAGATTTATTATAACTGGATACGGTTTGTTTTTTTTCATTCAGGGGAAATCATGAACGCCCCCACTACCACAAATTATGCAGTCGAGTTTCCCACGTGGGGAAATTGCAGAAGTCAGCACATCTGGAGTGCAATGGATGAGCCTCGCCCTGGAAAAACCACCTTCGTGATCATGGCATCTCCCCTGCCAGGTAAATATAACTGGATAGGTTTTGAGATGAGCTGCAAATGTTACATAAATTAGTGGTCTGAAAGAATGCACTTTATCTAGAAAATAATGAATTTAATAAAATAAACTGTAAGACATCTTACATTTCTGCCACTGTAGGCTCCCTCAGAACTCACATCTAAATTCTGTATTAAGCATTCAAATTTTCATCTACACATCTGTCACAAATCAAAACTGCTGAATTTGTTAAGGGATTTTTGATTGGTGTTGCTATTCAAGCAAAAGAGTCAATTCTTCACATCTTACAACTTGCTTCTGTTGGATTAAAAGCAATATTGTTATTTCGGCATTGAATAATAATAAGGATCTCAACATGAAGGAGCTTAAGATTTGTATACATGTGACTAAAAAATACTTTAATATAGCAACTAAATTAGGCTTAAAGATCGGTATCAAACCATATGATAGAAATATTCTGTTGATCAATGTTAACAAATGTTCTTTTCAACTATGTGCCATTAACACTCCCAACATTTTCGAATTTACAAAAAAGTAATGAAGCACTGCATTTAAAATATTAAATTTTTATGCTCAGATCAAAATTTAAAAAATACTAAGAACAATAATGAAATCATGACAAAAGTCAAAACCTAAACTGTCACTGTGTATAATCCAAAGTCCAGTGACCTTAGTTGTAAAGCATACATATCATGACTATCATGTGCAAGATATTCGGTAGCTGTAAATTTAGAGGTACCTCGTCCAATCTGGAAGCCGCTAAATGCATGTGGCTGTCAAGCAGTTTAAGTATGGCTAATCCAGATTGAGATGTGCCTGTAAATGAAGGAGTCACACCAGATTTTGAAGACTTATTATTTAAAAAAAGAATATAAAACATCTTACTAATGATTTTTAGTATCTTCCCCAGAATATGGAGAGCAAGGGAGAACATCATTCCCACCTTCATAAAAATAAATAAATAAATAAATAGCCGGTATAACTTTACATTCATGGTTCTTTCATAGTCTACTAGAGAACTGTTTCAACACTAATGAGAGTTGGGCACCTTCAAGGAGAGAAGAGACGCAAGCACTCACTCACCAGATGCCCCTGGAGACTAATAAGGAGAATTCAACTCTAATAGTTGACAAGTTGGGGGAAGGCCTGGGGCAAATTTACAGGAGAATATAGAATCCTTGGGAGCTATAGAAATTGGAGGAATGTTTATCCCTTTGCAGGCTTTTCTCCATGAACCCCAACAGGTAATCACAGAAAAGATCAGAGAGCCTGAAGAGCATGTCGGTTTGGTGCACACCCAGGAGGAGGGGAATAGACTCATTCGTCCCCAGACCACTGGTGAGCTAAGGGAACTGGGAAAGCAAACTCCTCAGAAGCAGTGGGAATACATGCTAGGCCCTCATAAACAGCAAATGTCCACAAGACCTGAGAGGGCCAAACTCCTGACACCCAGGCACATGGCTCCTGCCTGAGGCTGAGGCTTAACCAGGGAACAACCACCACCACTCAACACCAATGAACAAACAAGCTTCAAGTAGCAATCGTGTGCAAAGAGACCCTCTCTGAGATGCAGTGAGAGGAAACGACTGATGCTGTGGACCTCACGCATATGAATATGGTGAATCAGTCCTCATTCTGAACACAATGTGTCACTACAGGAATTCAAAGGGTGCATTGACTTTAATCACAACAATAACAAGCCTCAAAATCTAGCCCAGCTTCTAACTCAAACCAATGCACTGAAGACCTCAGAGACAAATAAGTGTGACAATTTCCAAGCCAAATATATATATGAAAAAAGGCACCAAGAAAAAAAGTGGTCATCAGAACCAAACTCAGATATGACACAGATGTTGAAACTGTATGACAGGGAATTTAAAATAACTATGATTACATAGGTTTACATCTTTAATGGAAGTGGTAGACAACAGGTAAAATCAAATGGCTAATTTCAACAGAAAGATGACACAATAAGAAATAATCAAGTGGAAAAGTTATAAATGAGGAAAACAGCAACAGAGGTAAAAAATGGCTCTAAAGTGTTTATGAATACACTCAACACATCCAAAGAAGGCATAAATGAACTTAAAGATAGTGTGGTGCCCAAGTCGCGAGTCCCCGAGAGACCACCAAGGAGCCGATTCCGATGCAAACACAAAAGGGTCATTATTTCAAGCTCGAGCTCGGACTCACACCTGTCACCGACGCAGCAGTTTCAAAGTGAGAGCCCCGAGCCCAGGGTAGGCAAGGTTTTTATGCATTACAAGGTTCAGGAAGAAAGGAACTTGCACCTGGCCTCTGCTGATTGGATGATTTAATGTAAGGGTGGCTTGTACGTTCTTTATTGGTTGAGTCCGGCTGGTGCTAAGCTGGAGGCTGATGTAACATGTAAGGTATGTTATCTTTAAGGGACAGGAGAGCCTGGACCTTGAGTGTCTGGACCTTGAGGTCGTTGCTAGGGAACTATCTGGGGTGAGGGTTACTGGAACAAACAATGGGTGGTTTTTCCAGTAACTGGAACAAAGTTTTCTTATAACTAGGTCGGGGCTGAGGCTTTTTTCTTAAGATGGCCTTTTTAAAATGGAGTTTCTTTTGCTCTCATAATAGGTCACTAGAAATTACCCAAACCAAAGCCCAAAGAGAAAAAAAGAGTAAAACAAAAATAGCGTAAAGCATCCATATGAACCAGAACAAAATCAAACAGTATAACATATGTGTACTTAGAATCTCAGAGAGAGAAGAGACAGAACTTGGCAGAACAAAATTTCTTTAATAATGAAAGCATAATGGCTGAGAATTTTCTAAAATTGACACATGCTAAACAGTGGATCTAAAAACTCACAGACAAGTAGGAAAATATCAAAAGATAAAAAATAAACAAAACATAACTACACACACAGGCATATCATGTTCAAGGTAGTGAAAACAAGGTAAAGAAGAAAACCTTGATGACAGAGATAAGAGGTACATGACATTCAGAGAAACAAAGATGAAAATAATAGCTGGAAGCATTAAGACAATGGAATGATATCTTTAATGTACTGAAGAATAAAACAAAGCTAACAATCCATAGTTCTATAGTCAGTAAAAATATCTTTCAAAAAGAGACTTTATATACATATATAAAATGCAAAGAATTCATTGCCAGCCAAAATACACTACAAGAATTGTTAAATAATGTCTCTCAAAGAGAAGGAATATACCATAAGACAGAAATTCAGGTCTACAAAAGAAATGTAGAGGGCTGGACTAGAATAAAGTACATTTTTATTTCTTAGTTTAAACAAAGCTAAAACATAACAGTGTAAAGCAGAAATAAGAACAATGTAGCTTGTGACTACAGCACATGAAAAAGTAAAATAAATGACATCAATACATAAAGGATGGGAGAGAAGAATTGGGAATGAATTGTTTCAAGGTCTTCATGCTACACACAATATGGTATGATATTTGAAGTCAGACTGATTAATAAAGGAATTATATTGTAAATTCTAGGGCATAAATAATAAATCAATAGTAGAGATAAATTGGAATCATAAGAAGATGTCTCTTCACCAAAAATAAGACAAAGAAGTGTAATAAAGAACAAAGGTAATACATAGTAAATGAATGACTAGTGAGGTGGTTCTCAGCTGTTCCATCCACCAGCCTTGAGTCAACCCAGCTGAGGGCCCAGAGGTATGAAACTGAGATGGTCCACATTTTTTGTGTCCTGTTCAAATTTCTTACCTGTTCAAATTGTGAGAGAGAATAATAAAATTGTTGTTTTAAGCCGTATGTTTTTGGGTAGTTTATTACATAGCAATAAATAATCCAAACAGTTGGAAATTACTAAATTTTAAGAAACAAATGAAAAAACTATCCAAATTAGCCAAAATGAAAATGTATTTACGTTAAGAATGTAAAGGTATCATAACACTATTTTAAGAAAGAGTTCTGCAGAGAAGATAAGTGGTGATTCGATAGCATCTCACTATGCTGATGGACAGTGACTGTAATGGGGTTGGTGGGGGAACCTGATGAAGGGGTAGTTTAATAACCATAATATTGCACATGTAATTGTAGATTAATGATACCAAAATAAATTATATTAAAAAAAAAGAAAGAGTTTTGCCTTGCAGGTCATCCAAAGTGTTAAGTCACTAACTCACCTTGTACCTCCGTCTGGTGCCACACAGACCCTCTCTATACATAGTTCAGGTCAATGAACGGGCTTGTCTGCCATATTGGCGTCGCCACTGCCTGTTCTGTGGAGAGTAAGTATGAAGAGATAGTAAAGAGGCAGGGCTGATATCTGGGAGGATAAAGAACAGAGTGACTCAACGAGTCTAGCTCAGCACAGCTATAAGAACAGAGACAGGGGTTAGACAAACTGATTCAAATCCCAGTTACTCTATTTTTCAGCTGTGAGGCAAATTTCTTAAGCAGGCTAAGTCTCAATCTTCATTTTACATTTGGTATCCTTAGGAAGAAATTTGGTTTGGAGATGCAAGGAAGTCAGAGAGAAAGATAAGGAAAGAATTCCATTACGTGAGAATAGCAGGAATGGCAGCTGCCTTGGAGGCAGCAGAGAGCAAAGAACAGAGAAAGGAAAGGGGCAGGAAGGGGAAGCTCATTGAACTCCTGCTCGGCATTGGGTAAATAAATCCCTTGCCAACTCCTAAACCCCATCACCTGGCATGCAGTGTCCACTTGAATCTGCACAATGTGGGGACTAATCCCCTTACCATCCCAGGATTTGGGGGAGCCACAGAACACTGGATGGAGTGAGATTATGTTCTGAGAACTTCCCAAAGCCAAGAAAGGAGATTTTTGGGCAGGCTACTAAACAGCCTGATCACACAGCTGCAGTCCTATCTGGGTTACTCAGGCGATGGGAACTCACAAGCTAAATCAGAGCTCTCAGCAGCCCCTCCTTACTTATCTGTAGTAGAGTGACACACTCTAAGAAAGGGAAGTGAGAGCAATCTCAGAGAGGAGGTGGACTTAAGGGTTTAGGGTCTGGGGTTTTACAGGGCTTTTTGGGTAGAAGTCAGCATAAGACATGATGTATACAGGTGATTCATAATTCCTTTGAAGTTTTTTCTTAAGAATAGGATTATTTAGACTGTGTTGGTCTGGATCCTGGCATTCTTTATCCACATAGGTTTATTTACACTTTGGAGGTCTATCTCCTGTCTTGGTTACAAAGTTAATTAAGGGGCTGGAAGAAAAGGAAGAACAGCATATAGATTAAGTGAAAGAATAAACTGGGGCTTTTTTTCAGGCTAAACAGATTTTACAAGGGCATGACCCTGTGCTATTTCCTTGCCCTACCTAGGGGCAGAGAAGTCCTTGATTGACTTTTCTCTACCTGGGGAATATCTGGACATTCCAAGTTACTCCTGGCCTTTGAAACTTCAACTAATTAACTAATTAACTCTATAAGTCTTTTCTGGCTCTCCAGTTTTATCCAGTTAACCCTTTTTGAGTCCCTTTTAGTGGGCTTTACTGTCTTTATTCTCTCTCCAACTCTCTCATGTCTATTTTTCTGCCTAACAGTATAATCAAAAGTGATAGATGTGTTTTAAGATTCCAATGAAATGTTAATGATGTACCTGGTTCTCGATCAAGCTATTATTTTAAGGGCTTTTTGGATAACTGGATAGACAGTGGGTTTAATTCACTGAGACATAATAAGAAAAAGAATGAATTTTGACAGGGTTGTGATACTGTGATTTATAAGAAATACATATTTGGTCTTCATCCCTGTTACTCATACAGAGCTCCCAAAACCCTTGAAATTTCCTATGTGATAAGAGTGGCAAAGGTTTGTTATGTTAGTCAAGTGACTTTTAGACCCCACCTAAGAATGGAGGTTGGTTTTGAGGAGAACCAACCAAGTGATTAGAGGATTAGAACTTTCAGTCTCATCCCCCTGACCTCCAAGGAGGTCGAGGGGCTGAAGGCTGAACCAATTGCTAATGGTCAATGATGTAATCCATCATGCTTGTGCAGTGAAGTCTCCATAAAAACCCAAAAGGACAGGATTTGGAGAGCTTCTGGGTTGGTGAACACGTGGAGATGTGGGGAGAGTGGCATGCATAGAGAAGGCATGGAAACTCCTCACCCTTTCTCCAGACCTTGCCTATGCATCTCTTCCATCTGGTTGTTCTGAGTTATATTCTTTTATAATAAACTAGTGAGCTAGTAAGTAAAATGTTTCTCTGAGTTCTGTGAGCCACTCTGGCAAATTAATCAAACCCAGGAAGGGGACTGTTAGATCCTCTGGTCTGTAGGCAGTAGATCAGAAGCACAGGTGATCACCTGGACTTGTGACTGGTATCTGAAGTGGGGGTGGGGTGGGGGCAGTGTTGTGGGATGGAGCCTTTAACCTGTGGACTCTGATGCTATCTCTAGATAGTGTCAGAATTGAATCAAATCATAGGACCCTAGCTGGTGTCTCAGAATTGGTGGTGGTCTGGGGGAAACCACTCCCCAAGCCACACACACACATACAAATTGAGGCAGGAGATAGCTGGTGGGGTAGGTAGAACAAGACATGTAGCCCTGGTAGAGATTGGCCAAGTGGGATGCTGACATGAGGCATTGTGGTCAGCTGGCCAAGCAGGACCTATAAGAAACCACTCCCTAGAATGGCCAGCCTGGGAACAAGGGGGGTTTCTGATTCCAGGCCGGTCCCAGCAACAAGTCCTAGGTAATCAGATGGACTTCCTCCTTTCCAGTCCTTATCATCCCCTAGACATGGCTGCCCAAACGTCTCCTTTCTCAGAGCCCCTCCTCATTCAAAACTTTGCTGGTTGCTCTGTTCTTGTCTATTCACTTCATTCTTCATCTCCTCCAATATATGATCCTGTTGAAAACAGCATCTCAGCAGGTAACAAAATGTTGCAAATTGGGTGAAGAACTCTTATGAGGTAAAAGTCAAAAAGTCGAAAGTCAAAAAGTACATGATGTGTTTGAAATGCTTGTGGGACATTCCACCATAGAAAACATTAGATAGTTGGGCATATGGTTCTGCAGGGAACGTTTAAAAACAAGACTACTGGCCAGAAATGGAGTCACTTTTGCTAAGCCTGACATCACCAAACCAAGACTTAATTACAATTTCAGCCTCTCCCAGAAATGAGATCTTAAACTAGTCAGTCAGGAATCACCTGGTCAACACTAGTGAGGTCACCTGCCTCAGAGACCCCTGCCAATCCCCTAATGAAAAGCAGCTCTACCACAACTAATCTGCCTTTTGCTAGTAAACTTTCTGGTTCCGCTCCCTCTTGCCTATAGAAGTCTTTAATTTTGTACAAATCATCATAACTCCTTTCTGTTAAAAAGCAAAATGCAACTGAGTAAATTTGAAGACCTAACTGATTTTATTAAACAATTCGTGAAGTGGGCAGTATCCCATCTAGTTGATAGAGAAATGCTCCAACAAATTGTACAAAACGGAACGTTTTTATAAGAAGGAGGATGGAGCAAAAAATAATTAGCAAAGTAAAAGGATTATTTCAGGCAAGGTCACCCTTTCTTAGGGGGAAGAGCAGGAGATCATACCAAGATTACCTCATCTTCTTTTGGTGGGGAGGGAGAGGGCCCATGTGACAATCATGTCATTGGTGCTGACCAAAAAATTCCTGATGGGCTGTTAAAAGGTCACATTCCTGGATTAGGTTGAAATTATAAATAAGTTTTGGTTTCAGGGGACAACTGACTCCATTTGGGCTTGTTTCTCTTTTTAACATTTCTATCTGCTGGATGGGATGTTGCCTGATTCATGAACTGTCAATAAAGCCAATGAAATCTTTAAAATGTACTCAAGTGAATTTTTATTTTTTAAGAGTAAAGAAAAATAAATTAAAATAAGTTATGGCCAGTTTCTGGAGGGGATTGAATCAAACTAAAATGTCTGAAGTAATCAGAAAATATTGGGATTTTCTGAGCAGGAGAATGAGTTCTGTTGCTAAACGAAATAGCTCTATATAAAAGTTATCTTTTTCTGTGTGTCTCTGCTCTCCAATAATAAAATATTACAAGTTTGAATATTAAGACATATTTTTAAGAAAAATCACATGGTTAAAACCTTTAATTATTCTAATCACTTTATGTGTAAACACTTTTCAACATCACTAAGTAATGGAGAGTGATATATTCCCCAAATGTCAATATCATTTGGAAAATAATGACTTTTTTTTGAGAGAAGCAAATGCATATTGTGTTGCTGTGATTTGTAGGAAATATATATTATTTGGTCTTTATCCTTGTTTATGCTTGTTTTTTAAAATCCTTGGAATTTCCTAAAAAAACAATAAATATGTCTTTTTTTATGTTAATGAGATGACTTTTGAAAAGCCCTTAGGGAACCTAAGGATGGAGACTAGTTGCCAGGAAAACAAACCATGTGATTAGAAAGTTAGAACTTTCAGCAGCCCCCAAACACCCCATCTATGGGGAGCTGAGAGGGGCTGGAGATTTAGTTCAATTACTAATGGTCAGTGTTGTAATCAATCCTGCCTCTGTAATGAAGCCTCCATAAAAAACTAAAAGCACAGGGTTTGGAGACTTTTTGGATTGGTGAACATGTGGAGACTGGGGAGAGTGGCATGTCTAGAGAGGGCATGGAAACTCCCCACTCTTTCCCCATCCCTTGCCCTATGTATGTATTACATCTGTTTGTTTCTGAGTTTTATCCTTTGCTATAAATTAGAAATCTGAGTAAATGGATTTCCTGAGTTTTGGGAGCCATTCTAACAAATGAATGGAACCCAAGAAGTGGGTCCTGGGAGCCTTTGATTTATAGCCAATCAGTCAGAAATACAGGTAACAACCTGGACTTGCGATTGATGTCCTGAGTTGGAGAACTTGTTGGAACTTCCAATCCATAGCCAGTCAGTCAGAAACACAGGTAATAACCTTGCAGATGGATCTGAATGTGCGAGGAGCGGGGGGTGGAGGATTCAGCCTTGTGGGATTGAGCCCCCAATCTGTGGAATCTGATGCTATCTCCAGAGAGTGTCAGAATTGAGTTGAACTGTAGAACATCCAGTTAGTGCCAAAGAATTGCTTGTTGGTGCAGTGAAACCCACCCCATCTCGCCACCTTAACCACTACAACTTTGAAACTGGTACCAGAACCTATTTAATATTGCCAAAGTTTTGTAAAAATTGTTATCCGGGGAATATTTAGAGATTGATCTCACTTGTAACCTGGCACTAAAGTTCAGCAATTTAGGGCAATTAAGTGGCAAAAGCATCCAGATGATGATGCAAATCGCCAGCACGCAGTGCTTCACCCCTTTCCACCCATGTTGCTGGAATGTCCAGGTCTAACCAGCTGTTTTCAAGTGGCTTTTGATGTTGGGAAGGGAGTGCTGCTTATCACTGGTGTTCAGAACATGGTTCATGGTAATGCTAAGCACAATTGGTAATTAATTTGCAGCCAAAGCAAATATACATCAGTCACCTTTCTAAAGCCTTTATATAAGTCTTACAAAGATTTGCTGAGATAAGAATCGCAGAAAGGCATGGTTGCCCTATTGCATAATAGCTGAATAAGGACTGCAGACCAGACTTAGAAACTTCTCAATACCATCATTTTAGGAAAGGAAAGTAAGGCATTGGTAAAGCTAAGAACTTTGAGGCTGCCAACAATATCAGCGTCTTGGATCTTACATAAACAGCAGCCAGAGATCTAGGCAGACTCTGTTAACTACAAATGTTACAAACACAGTTAAGGAACACGACACATCATTTTTCATTTGCCACACCAGAAGTGATTCATAGATCATTGTTCAAATGTCTATCTTCCTGTCTATACGGCATTCTCTTGGAGATAGGTAAAATGTGAGATTCATTCATTTATTCACTTATTATTTTATGAACTTATTCATCAAGGATGTAGCATATACTGGATACTATGTTGGGTATGAAGAATTAAATAGCAAATAAGCTGTAGTTCTGGACTGGAGTTGTTATCAATTTGGCAAAGCCAAATGTCAGTCATATGCATGCAAAAATTACAGTACAGAAATATAAGAGCAAAAGGGATGTTCTGTAAAGTGCATCTGGAACACCAATGAATCAATGACCAACCACACCTAAGGTTGGGAAAGGTCAGTGAAGACTTCTGGAAAAGAACCAATGTGGTAAACATATTTACAAAGGCAATAGTAAAGATTTAGTAAATGACAGGGAAAGGTCATTTTAGATTCCAAGAATAGAGGTATTAGATCATTTACAAAACTTTGAGATGTTACTAACAGAAAATAGGACTAAATAGAACTTAAACAATAAGGGACTTATTGTTTCACATCAGAAGACTAGAAGCAAGGTGTTCCCAGGAATGGTTAATTCAACAGCACAACAACTTCATCATATTCGATGTCTTTTCCATCTTTTCATTTTGCCAATTTCAGTAGGTTAACAATGACTTTGAAGGTTACATGAGAGTAACAATAGCTCTAGATGTCACATGCATGCACATCATCTCCACTGAAACAGGGGACATTTTCTTCTATAGACCACTTCTTGTTAATGAGGATATGGTTTCACAAAAGCATCAGATAAACGTTCCCCAATCCCACTGGATACGAATAACTAACATGCTCATGCCTAAACCAATTGTTAGTAAAAGGAATCAGAGTATATGATTTGTTTAGATCAATAGTCAGGCCTAATCTAGCCCATGAACTAAGAGATTTTACAAACTTTTGCAATTAATTTCATAATAGGGCAAACTAACTTTAAACCCCAATTGAGCAAAAAGTTCTCCTCTCACAAAGGCATTCCATTTTGCTCACTAGATCTATATTAATATTTACTCAGTTATTGTGAGTGTATTTTTAATTTTGTCAATAAACTTTTTTTAATTGTGAAATGATTATCACAGTAAGTTTAGTTGACATCCTTCAACATACATAGTTACAAATTATTTTTTTCTTGCGATGTGAACTTTCGAGGTTTTTTCTCTTAACAACTTTTCAATACACAAGACATTATTGCTCACCATGCTGCACATTACACCCCCAGAACTATTAATTTTTTTATTAGTGGCCACACAGTTCTCTCAATATTCTTTCATTCTTAGATATTCTTTTTTCTCTCAGTGCCTCAGCTTCTTTGTATTCCTCTTCTTTAATTTCTGTTCCATTTATATCTCTTCTACTACCTCTAATCTGCTTTTATTTTTAACAGCTCAAGAGTGATGCTGAGAGAGCACCTCTCACATTTATTGATCAAATGGTTGCTAACAAAAATAGAATTCTGCATAGGGAACTCAATACACTATCATTAATCAACTCCAAGCTTAATTCTCAACAGTCTCCAATCTTTTGGAGCATAACAAACAAGTTCCAATACAGTGAACAGGCTCCCACACGGTGAACAATGCAAGGAACATAGTGAACAAGTTCTCACAAGGTGAACAATGCAAAGGCACTCATATCAGAGAAACTAATTCAGTTACTATAATCAATCAAGTCAACTATGATTATTCATATGATTTTTATACTTAAATTATAAGTGAATCCCACACTTCCCCCTTTTTTGTTTTAATTGATGCAAATGCATATGCATATATTTGTGGAAGGTACCAGAATAGTGATTAGCTGGGCTCGGCCTGTGACATAGCTTGTCACAGGCAATGTCTCTCTCATCTGGAGGGGTGAGGTTCTATGCCTCACCTCAGTTGGCCCCCACGTTGCTCACCTGAGGTCCCTTGCGACTGTGCCTGTCTTAGGTTGTTCCTCACATGAGGAATCTTACCTGTCTCTGGCTAACCAGCCATCTCCATCAATAAACTTTTGAAAATTTGTTTTTTCTCTTTTGATGTTAGTTCCTATGTAATATACTTGAATTTGCATCTTTACCCACAAAGCCTCAAATATTTAGTATCTGGCCTTTTATAGAAAGTTTGCAGATCAATCATAAATTTATTCCTTTGAGCAGAGTCTCCTCTGACCACATGCTTCCAGAAGGTAAATTCCAGAACAAAAATGATACTCTGCTGGTAAAAGTAGTAGGGGAAAGAGTATAGTTTTTAGAATAGAACCAACTACATATTCTTAAAGTATGAACCAAGATAACATATATAAAAAACCACTCCTAATTTGGAATGGTGGAAGATTGTGAAGAAATGAATAGAACACAATGTCTAAAAGGTTGATAGCAATCAGATTAGGAGAGCCACGTATATCATGTTAAATAATTTGCTTTTAATACCTGTACTTTTGGTGTTAGACCTAAGAATTCATTGCCTAGACCAATGTTATGAAGATTTTCTCCTGTGTTTACTTCAAGGAATTTATAGTTTCAGGTCTTGTATTTAAGTCTTCAATTCATATTGAGCTCATTTTTCTATATGGTGTAAGTAAAGAGTCCAGTTTCATTCTTTTGCATGCAGATATTCAATTTTCCCATCACCATTTATTGAAGACACGATTCTTTCCTCATTTTGTATTCTTGTTACCCATGTGAAAAATCAGTTGATAGTATATGCATTTATTTCTGGGCTATTTTTTGTTCCATTGGTTGGTGTTTATGCCAGTATCATGCTATTTTAATTACCATTGCTTTGTAATATATTTTGAAATCAGGAAGGATAATGCCTCCAGTTTTGTTTTTCTTTCTCAAGATTGTTTTAGCTATTTGGGGCTCTTTGTGGTTCCATATGAATTTTATAATTGTTTTCTTATTTCTATAAAAAAATGTTATTGTAAGTGCTATTTGAAAGGGGTTGCATTGAATCTGCAGATTTAACATTTGAGGTAGTATGGGCATTTTAACAGCAGTAAATCCTTCAGTGCATGAGCATGGGATATTCTTTTATTTGTGCTTTTAATTTCCTTCATCAGTGATTTGTAGTTTCTGGTGTATGTGCTTCATCTCTTTAGTTCAGTTTATCCCTAAGTATTTTATTCTTTGTGATACTATTTTAAATGGAATTTTTCTTAATTTCCTTTTCAAATAGTTAATTAGTAGTATACAGAAACACAATTGATTTTTTTTTAATTTTGGTATCATTAATGTACAATCATTTGAACATTATGCTTACTAGACCCCCAATTATCAAGTCCCCCCCACATACCCCACTACAGTCACTGTCCATCAGCGTAGTAAGATGCTATAGAATCATTACTTGTCTTCTCTATAAATACTGCCTTCCTCATGCCCTCACCACCCGCTGCATTACGTGTGCTAATCGTAATGCCTGTTATACCTCTTCTCCCTCCCTTCCCACCCATCTTCCCCAGTCCAGTTCCCTTTGGTAACTGTTAGTCCATTCTCGGGTTCTGTGAGTCTGCTACTGTTTTGTTCCTTCAGTTTTTTTCTTTGTTCTTATACTCCACAGATGAGTGAAATCATTTGATACTTGTCTTTCTCCGCCTGGCTTATTTCACTGAGCATAATACCCTCTAGCTCCATCCATGTTGTTGCAAATGGTAGGATTGGTTCTCTTCTTATGGCTGAATAATATTCCATTGTGTATATGTACCATATCTTCTTTATCCATTCATCTACTGATGGACACTTAGGTTGCTTCCATTTCTTGGCTATTGTAAATAGTGCTATGATAAACATAGGGGTGCATATGTCTTTTTCAAACTGCGCTGCTGCATTCTTATGGTAAATTCCTAGAAGGGGGATTCCTGGGTCAAATGGTATTTCTATTTTGAGTATTTGAGGAACCTCCATACTGCTTTCCACAATGGTTGAACTAATTTACATTTCCACCAGCAGTGTAGGAGGGTTCCCCTTTCTCCACATCCTCGTCAACCTTTGTTGTTGTTTGTCTTTTGGATGTTGGCCATCCTCACTGGTATGAGGTGATATCTCATTGTGGTTTTAATTTGCATTTCTCTGATGATTAGTGATGTGGAGCATCTTCTCATGTGCCTCTTGGCCATCCGAATTTCTTCTTTGGAGAAGTTTCTGTTCAGCTCCTCCGCCTATTTTTTTTTTTTTGAGATTAACATTTTGAGAGTTTATTAAGATTTTCCCACATAACCCTTCTCACTTGAATTATTATATTGCATATCTCCTGATTTCTTTACCTCTTATCATGCTTTACTTCAATCCATCCTCCACAATTCTCAAATGTGAACACTGATGGTTTTATGCCATTACTTAAAATTTTCCAATGGCTCATGGTTTTACTTATTTTGATCTTTTTCTTTTTTTTATTAAGGTATTATTGATATACACTTTTATGAAGGTTTCACATGAAAAAACAATGTGCTTACTACATTCACCCACATTATCAAGCCCCAACCCATGTCCCAATGCAGTCACTGTCCATCAGTGTAGTAAGATGACACAGATTCACTGTTTGACCTCTCTGTGCTACACTGTTTTCGTCGCAATCCCCCACACCATGTGTACTAAGCATAATACCCCATAATCCCCTTCTCCCACCCTCCCACACCCCTCCCCTTTGGTAACCACTAGTTCCTTCTTGGAGTCTCCGAGTCTGCTGCTACTTTGTTCCTTCAGTTTTGCTTCATTGTTATACTCCACAAATGAGGGAAATCATTTGGCACTTGTCTTTCTCCACCTGGCTTATTTCACTGAGCATTAATATCCTCCAGCTCCATCCATGTTGTTGCAAATGGCAGGATTTGTTTCCTTCTTATGGCTGAATAGTATTCCATTGTGTATATGTACCACCTTTTCTATATCCATTCATCTACTGATGGACACTTAGGTTGATTCCATATCTTGGCTATTGTAAAAAGTGTTGTAATAAACATAGGTGTGCATATTTCTTTTTGAATCTGAGAAGTTGTATTGTTTGTGTAAATTCCAAGGAGTGGGATTCCTGGGTCAAATGGTATTTGTTTTTTGAGAAACCTCCATACTGCTGTCTACAATGGTTGAACTAGCTTACATTCTCACCAGCAGTGTAGAAGGTTCCCCTTTCTCCACAACCTCACCAGGAGTTGTTGTTCTTAGTCTTTTGGATGGTGGCCATCCTTACTGGTGTGAGGTAATATCTCATTGTGGTTTTGATTTGCATTTCCCTGATGATTAATGATGTGGAGCATCTTTTCATGTGTCTGTTGGCCATCTAAATTTCTTCTCTGGAGAACTGTCTCTTAATATCCTCTGCCCAATTTTTAATAGGGTTACTTGCTTTTTGGGTGTTGAGGTGTGTAAGTTCTTTAGTTTGGATGTTAACCCCTTGTTAGATATGTCATTTACAAATATATTCTCCCATACTGTGGGATTCTTTTTTGTTCTGTTTATGGTGTCCTTTGCAATACAGAAACTTTTCAGTTTGACATAGTCCCATGAGTTCATTTTTGCTTCTGTTTCCCTTGCTTGAGGAGATGCATTCAGGAAGAAGTTGCACATGCTTATATTTAGGAGATTTTTGCCTATGTTGTCCTCTAAGAGTTTTATGGTTTTATGACTTACATTCAGGTCCTTGTTCCATTTTGAGTTTACTTTTGTGTATGGGGTTACACAGTAATTCAGTTTCGCTCTCTTACATGTAGCTGTCCAGTTTTGCCAACACCAGCTGCTGAAGAGGCTATCATTTCCCCATTGTATATCCATGGCTCCTTTATCGTATACTAATTGACCATATATGCTTGGGTTATATCTGGGCTCTCTAGTCTGTTCCACTGGTTTATGGGTCTGTTCTTGTGCCAGTACCAAATTGTCTTGATTACTGTAGCTTTGTAGTAGAGCTTGAAGTCAGGGAGCATAAATCCCCCTGCTTTATTCTTCCTTCTCAGGATAGCTTTGGCTGTCTGGGGTCTTTTGTCATTCCATATGAATTTTATAAATATTTGCTCTAGTTTATTGAAGAATGCTGTTGGTATTTTTATAGGGATTGTATTGAATCTGTAGATTGCTTTAGGCAGGATGGCCATTTTGACAATATTAATTCTTCCTATCCATGAGCATGGGATGAATTTCCCCTTATTAGTGTCCTCTTTAATTTCTCTTAAGAGTGTCTTGCAGTTTTCAAGGTATAGGTCTTTCACATCCTTGGTTAGTTTTATTCCTAGGTATTTTATTCTTTTTGACGCAATTGTGAGTGGAATTGGTTTCCTGATTTCTCTCTACCAGTTCATCATTAGTGTATAGGAATGCAACAGATTTCTGTGTATTAATTTTGAAACCTACAACTTTGCTGAATTCAGATATTAGATTTAGTCTTTTTGGAGTGGATTCTTAGGGTTTTTTATGTACCATATCATGTCATCTGCAAACAGGGACATTGTGACTTCCTTCTTACCAATCTGGATGCCTTTTATTTCTTTGTGTTGTGTGATTGCCGTAGCTAGGACCTCCAGAACTATGATGAATAAAAGTCGGGAGAGTGGGCATCCTGTCTTGTTCCCAATCTTCATGAAAAGCTTTCAGCTTCTCGCTGTTAAGTTTAATGTTGGCTGTGGGTTTGTCATATATAGCGTTTATTATGTTGAGGTACTTGCCCTCTATACCCATTTTGTTGAGAGTTTTTATCATGAATGCATGTTGAATTTTGTCAAATACTTTTTCAGCATATATGGAGAGGATCATGTGGCTTTGGTTCTTCTTTTTGTTGATGTGGTGGATGATGTTGACGGATATTCGAATATTGTACCATCTTTGCATCCCTGGGATGAATCCCACTTGATCATGATGGATGATCTTTTTAATGTATTTTTGAATTCAGTTTGGTAATGTTTTGTTGAGTATTTTTGCATCTATGTTCATCTGGGATATTGGTGTGTAATTTTCATTTTTTGTGATGTCTTTGCCTGGTGTTGGTATTAGAGTAATGGTCTCGTAGAATGAGTTTGGGAGTATTCCTTCCTCTTCTACCTTTTGGAAAACTTTAAGGAGGATGGGTATTAGGTCTTCACTAAATATTTGATAAAATTCAGCAGTGAAACCATCTGGTCCACGTGTTTTGTTCTTAGGTAGTTTTTTGATTACCAATTAAATTTCTTTGCTGGTAATTGGTCTATTCAGATATTCTGTTTCTTCCTGGGTCAGCCTTGGAAGGTTGTATTTTTCCAGAAAGTTGTCCATTCCTTCTAAGTTATCCAGTTTGTTAGTATATAATTTTTCATAGTATTCTCTCATAATTCTTTGCATTCCTGTGGTGTCCATAGTGATTTTTCCTTTCTCATTTCTGATTCTGTTTATGTGTGTAGACTCTCTTTTTTTCTTGGTAAGTCTCGCTAAAGGTTTATCTATTTTGTTTTTCTCAAAGAACCAGCTCTTGCTTTCATTGATTCTTTCTATAATTTCATTCTTCTCAATTTTATTTATTTCTGCTTTAATCTTTATTATGTCCCTCCTTCTACTGACTTTGGGCCTCATTTGTTCTTTCATTCTAGTGTCATTAATTGTGAGTTTAGACTGTTCACATGGGATCGTTCTTCTTTCCTGAGATAGGCCTGTATTGCAATATATTTTCCTCTTAGCACAGCCTTCGCTGCGTCTCCCAGATTTTGTGGTGTTGAATTATTGTTGACATTTGTCTCCATATATTGCTTGATCTCTGTTTTTATTTGGTCATTGATCCATTGATTATTTAACAGCATGTTATTAAGCCTTCATGTGTTTGTGGGCTTTTTCATTTTCTTTGTGTAATTTATTTCCAGTTTTATAGCTTTGTGATCTGAGAAGCTGGTTGGTACAATTTCAATCTTTTTTAATTTTTTGAAGTTCATTTTGTGGTCTAATATATGATCTATTCTTGAAAATGTTCCATATGCACTTGAGAAGAATGTGTATCCTGTTGCTATTGGATGAAGTGTTCTGTAGATGTCTATTAGGTCCATCTGTTCTAATATATTGTTCAGTGCCTCTGTCTATTTTCTGTCTGGTTTATCTGTCCTTTTTAGTGAGTGGTGTATTGAAGTCTCCTAAAATGAATGCATTGCATTCTATTTCCCTGTTTAATTCTGTTAGTATTTGTTTCACATATGTAAGTGATCCTGTGTTGGGTGCATAGATATTTATAATAGTTATATCTTCTTGTTGGATTGACTCTTTTATCATTATGTAATGTCCTTCTTTGTCTCTTGTGACTTTCTTTGTTTTGAAGTCTATTTTGTCTGATACAAGTACTGCAACTCCTGCTTTTTTCTCCCTATTAGTTGCATGAAATATCTTTTTCCATCCCTTTACTTTCAGTCTGTGTATGTCTTTGGGTTTGAAGTGAGTCTCTTGTAGGCAGCGTATAGATGGGTCTTGTTTTTTTATCCATTCAGTAACTCTATGTCTTTTGATTGGTGCATCCAGACCATTTACATTTAGGGTGATTATCAATAGGTATGTACTTATTGCTATTGCAGGCTTTAGATTCATGGTTACCAAAGGTTCAAGGGTAATTCCCTTACTGTCTAGCAGTCTAATTTAACTCACTTCGTATGCTATTACAAACACAACCTAAAGTTTCTTTTTTTTCCTCCTTTTTCTTCCTCCTCCATTCTTTTTATGTTATGAATCATATTCTGTACTCTTTGTGTAGCCCTTTGGTGATATATATTTAGCCTTAGGAATACTTCCATCTGTAGGAGCCCCTACAAAATGCACTGTAGAGGTGGTTGGTGGGAGGTAAATTCTCTCAGCTTTTGCTTATCTGAAAATTGTTTAATCCCTCCTTCTAATTTTAATGATAACCTTTCTGTCCCTCCTTCTACTGACTTTGGGCCTCATTTGTTCTTTCATTCTAGTGTCATTAATTGTGAGTTTAGACTGTTCACATGGGATTGTTCTTCTTTCCTGAGATAGGCCTGTATTGCAATATATTTTCCTCTTAGCACAGCCTTCGCTGCGTCTCACAGATTTTGTGGTGTTGAATTATTGTTGTCATTTGTCTCCATATATTGCTTGATCTCTGTTTTTATTTGGTCATTGATCCATTGATTATTTAACAGCATGTTATTAAGCCTTCATGGGTAGAGTATTCTTGGTTTATGGCCCTTCTGCTTCATTGCATTAAATATATCATGCCAGTCCTTTCTAGGCTGTAATGTTTCTGTTTAGAAGTCTGGTGATAGCCTGATGGGTTTTCCTTTGTATTTGCTCTTTTTCTCTCTCTAGCTGCTTTTAAAAGTCTGTCTTTATCCTTCATCTTTGCCATTTTAATTATTATATGTCTTGATATTGTCTTCCTTGGGTTCCTTGTGTTGGGAGATCCTGCACCTCCACAGCACCTCCAGATTGGGGAATTTTTCAGCAATTACCTCCTCAATGCCACTTTCTATCCCTTTTTCTCTATCTTCTTTTGGTTTGCCTATAATGCAAATATTATTCCTTTTGGATTGGTGACACAGTTCTCTCAATATTCTTTCATTCTTAGAGATTCTTTTTTCTCTGTGTGCCTTAGCTTCTTTGTATTCTTCTTCTGTAATTTCTGTTCCATTTACCATCTTGTCTACTACATCTAATCTGCTTTTAAATCCCTCCATTGTATGTTTCATTTCAGATATGGAATTTCTTAATGATTGAATATCATACTTACATTTGTTCCTGAGTTCTTGAATATTTTTCTGTACTTCCATAAGCATTTTTATAATTATTATTTTGAACTCCCAGGAAGATTGGTGAGTTCAGTTTCATTTGGCCCTTTTTCTGGGGTTTGTGAGATGTTGGTCTGAACCATGTTCTTTCGATGTTTCATATTTCTGTGTGGTGCCCACTAGTGCGCAGAAACTCCAGTCTCTCGAGCTGCACAGCCCCTAGAATGAGGTTGGGGGTTGTAGGGGAGCAGAGCTGGTGCCTGGGGGAAGGAAAGATCTGTTTCCTGATTCCCATCTGCAGTTCCTGTCTCCAGTATCAAAGCCAGTGGGCCAAGCAGCATATACGTGTAAGCCTCTGTGCTTTGTGTCTATAGCTGTTGTAGGCAGGGCCTCCCTCTGGATGGCCTGATGTCAGCACAGTGACTGCTGGTTTGTGAGCAGGTGCCTGCAGGCCTGTAGGGAGGCTTGACAGGCTGCGGGTCACAGTGGGGGCCACGGAGCTGAGTAGGCAGCCAGGGACTTGGAGCACCTGAAGCTCCTTAAAGTTCCCAACCAGCTGGGCAGAGCTTGCCCAGACAACCTTGTCCAGCTCTCCGTTTTCCCACGCAGCAAGCTCTATGCAAATCCTGCCCCTCCAGCAGCCCTCTCACTTCTAGGAAGCCTGTCAGATAGCGGCCCTTCATCTGACACTGAGCAGCCGGGTGTGGATCCCCTCCCCTGCAAACAGCCAGAATGTCAGTCTCCCAGGCCCTCCATCCATCTGAGCTCCCCATCGTCCAGAGCACCACACTGTATATGCTTCTGCTCACAAAGCAGATCTCCAAGGCTAGGTGTTCTGCAGTCTCAGGATTCCACCCCCTCCCTGCTCTGTTTCTCTTCCTCCTGTTATTGAGCTAGGGTGGGGTAAGGGCTTGGGTCCCAGCAGATTAAGACTTTCATATGTTACCCTGCTTCGTGAGGTCTGCTCTGTTCATGAGGTCTGTATGCAGTCTGGTTCAGCCTTCTTTCTTGTTGCTGTTTTAGGGTTAGTTGTATTAATTAACTATATTTTTGTACTATTTGTGGTTTTGGGAGGAGTTCACCGTGTCACTTCTCATGCCACCATCTTGAATCTCCTCCACAATTTATTTTTTGTACATTGATTTTGCATTGTGCAATTTTACTGAATTCACTTATTGTTCTAACAGTATTTTATGTAGAATTTCTAGATTTCAGCAATACCACCTATGTATTTACAAGAAATAACTGAAGCCAGTATCTTGAGGAGATATTTGTACTCCTGTGTTCATTGTAGGACTATTCACAATAGTCAAGAGGTGAAAATGAACTAAATGCTCACTGACAGATAAATGGCTAAAGAAAATGTGGTGTAGGGATACAATGGAATATTTTTTATCCTTTAAAAGGAAGGAAATCCTGCAATATGTGACATGGTTGCAACTAGAAGACATTAGCTAATGAAAATAAACCATCCACTGAAGAATATTCTATGATTCCATTTATATAAGGCATCTAAAATAGTCAAACTCAGAAGTAGAGAATACAATGAGAAGAAGGGAAGTGAAGAGTTGCTATTCAATTACTATAAAGTTTCTGTTTAAGATGAGTAACTTCTAGAGACCTACTTCATGACATGCCTATAATTACCAATATTATATTGTGCACTTAAAAATGTGTTAAAAGAACATGTTAAGTGTTATTATAATTTTTAAAAAGCAGTGCAGAAAAAAGAACGATTTGAATATCATCCTGAGTAATAGGGAGCAGTTGAAAGATTTCAATAGTAGATGGTATGCTCAAAGTCTAATTTGAAAAACTAGTGTTAAAGAACAAAATTTACATGAATAAGTTTTAAAGATCTTATTGGCTTTATTCAGAAATTCGTGAACAAGCACCATCCAATTCAGCAGATAAAAAGGAGGTTTAAAGAACTGAGTTAAGCAAAAGATTTTGTAGGCAGAAAAGCGCAATAACAAGGAAATAACTGGGCACTTGATGATTGGCTAAACCAAGGTTATTTCCCTTACAGGGAGCAAAGAGAATTCTTGGAGCTGGGTCAGGTGACTTGGGCTGAGCAGGCAAGCCCTGATTGGGTGACCTAGGCCTTCTTTTTTGGGGGACAGCTGAGCATAGAAACTTGGTTAAGCTTTGGTTTTACTGACTTGGAACTTATGTGAGTGACTCCACCTTGGGCTTAATTTGGTTACTTAGACATTATCATGGCAAAGTATGGAGTGTTCACTGGAGTTGGGAAAGGCTGGAAGCAAAGGTGCATTTAGGAAGGAGATTCGGTGCCCTTAGTCAGAGTAAAATCTAGAGCAGAGGTGGTACTGATGAAGATAGATGAAGGAAGGTTTTTTATTGTAGATAATGGGAGATTTCAAGATAACTCTATGTATTGCTTGGGCTATAGGTTGAATGCCAGTCCTATTAAATGTGATAGTAAATATAACCAAGAGGAAAAGATGTTTAAGAAAAGACAGAGTTTTGAATTTGTTGGGTACAAGAAGAAAAGGCTCAGCCAAAAGTTAGAAAATTTCTGGGCCATGTCTGAGTGTCTTGTACCAATTTGTGTCTTTGATGCCTATCATAGGCCATAGGTTTGCTACTTATTCAGTGAGAAACTCTGTCAAATCTGTTTATTTGAAACTAAATTGTCATTTGTTACAGCCTGATATAAAATGATTAAATCTGAAGGCTTGGTTCCTAGCCATTTCACGTGTAAAAGTTTCTTTACATGATTTAAAAAAGTTTTAGCTCTCACTGGAGTTAAGACTATGCTTTTGGTATATGTTGATAGATAAAATACCTAATGACAAAATGCCACCCTGAATTTGTATTAATTAAAACAGAATGTCATACATTTGAAATAGAAGACTGCATTTGCATATGCAATTCATTATTTATTCAATTAATTGCAAATGTTTAGTGTGCATTGAGTCACAGACCCTTTGAAATAACTCCAAGGATCCAAGAGGCCTGCAGCCCACCATGTGGTACTTGATTTTTTTTTTTTTGGTTTAATTATCACATAATAGAAATAGAAGCAGGAAAATCTTAGGAAGTCAGGTAGAACTAATTAGTAAAACTAACTATGCTCTATAAACTTCAAAATCCAGCTCAGTTCAAATTTTTGTAATTAATATTATTTTGACAATTCATTGGGAAGATGTTGCTTTTCACAAAAACCCCTTTGATAAGGAATCCTAATAAACCAGAATTTCCTGGCTCAAGGTTAAATCTTTGTTACACTGATTTTTCCTTTAACCCATTTCAGCATTTTATAAATCCCTGGGTTTACTAGCTTTTAATGTCTTACTTTACAAAAAAGATCTGATATCAACACCATGCTCAATCTGGGCTACATATATTTCCATGCAATTTTAATTTTCATTCATTACTGTAAGCACAAATTCTTAAAATTTGAGCAATTAATTGAAGTCTCACTTGCTCATTAACAAACCCTTTTCAGTCCTATGAACTGGTGCTGATGTTTACTTAATACATAAAATGCTCATTCTCTAATTTCGTACTTAATTGAAACTTTATAAATGTTGTTACAGAGATATTTGGTTCAATAGGTAGCAGAGCTGAGAACCATAGCAATTTCCAATTCAGCTATTAGATCCACATATTAACCTTGCTCTCCCAAAGCTGCTTAATGTTTAACTGCTCTATAACCAAACTCTAAATAAAACCCTTTAAAAAAATTATCTTATTTGATGGTCTATATTTCAGGTACCTTTTTCACATGTAGAAGTAGAGCACCCATCATTTATAAAGCCAATTAAATTATATAAACAAGTTGTTTCTAATGGTCATAATTAGATTAGTTTCACCAAAGTAACTGTATTTATGTTGCTTCATGTAGTCTCTAAAAGAAGCCTGATTTTTGTAAACATTTCCTCAGATACAAGCACAGGCTTTGCTAATAGAATTTCTTGCAGAATAAAGACAGGAACTTGGATTATAAAGAGCAATGATGCTGCAAGAATTGAGCTTTCTGTATCACTAAGATGCTTTCTTGTTTGGATAGCATCACAGGCAGCTTCTTACCTATATTAGGGCCTTGGGTGCCTATGGAAGTTGTGCTCCATCTAATCCTGCCTTGTGTGGCCACTTGATTTCTCCCAGGATTACATATCTGTGGCTAAATGAATTTGCTATGTGTTATCTATGTTTTCTTCCCAGAAATCTGTAAATTACTGAAAAGCTTAATTACCCCTATACCATTTGTTGTACAATTCATTCCTTACCACTAATCTGAACCCATATTTATCAAATGTTAAATGTAATGAGGTCTTTCACTGGACCTTCTATAAGTTCTATTGATACCTCAGCCTATTAACTGTTAATATTAAATACTATTAAATGGTACAGCTTCACACAATATTTAATATCTCATGAAACTTTCTGCCACTCTTTTTCATAAATTTCCAGGTTATTAATATTTTATTTTCCAAAAAAAATTTAAATTTTTAAAATCAAGATCCTTTAATCTAAATGGAATTTAAAAAGAACCAATATCCTTATAGTTTTGAGTATTTTTCTGTATGGACAAAATACATCTCTATTTAAAGCTTTAATTCCTTCTGTAGAATTTAAAATTTTTCTTCATACATTTCCTGTGTACTTGCTGCTTAAAATATTAAGAGGCTGTTATCAATGGATATTTTCTTCTCTTTTACTTTCTAATTGTATGTTCGTTACATAATATTTAGCAAAGCTACTGATTTTGTGTATTAAATCTGCACTAAGGAATTATTTATCTCTTCTTTTTTATGTTAACTCTCTGGGTTTTATGCATATAATTATATTGTTTATGTATAAAACTATTTGCCTCTCCTTTTCACTGGCTACCTAGTTTCACCTTCTCTTGGCTAACTGCATAGTTAGAACATGCAGAATAATGTTAAAATTAGTGGACTTCCATATCTTGTTTCTAACCATAATGCAAATATTTGTAGCATTACCTGGTTAGGTATGATCCTAGAATTTGACTTGTAAATTTTTTAAATTTTTGAATGTAGGTATCTATTCTAAATCCTAAAACCCATTCAAATCCTAAAGTACATTAAAATAATAATGAACCATGATCAAAGAGCATTTTTCTTGACTTGTTTCCAAATAGGAACATTTTAATATTAATATTTTAAAATATGAATGCTAGAAAGGCACTGACAAAAATCACACAAATATTCTTCATTTTTCAAAATCTCAAGTGTTTTTAATCAGTGTTGTGCTAGCTTTGAAAAAGGAAAAATTGTGATTACTTTTCTTATATTCACTGTACCATAAAGCCTTGTTCAAATTCAGGTGTGAAACCATCTGGGGCCTAGTCAGGAATGGGATTCACAATACTAACAATCAATCAATAGGGCAACAGCTCTCAGGAATCAGAATGGACTCAGGCTTGTATTCTTTAACTATGAGGACACATCTACAGGATAGGAGCTTTTCTAGGTGGATGGATGTGGAGAATGTCTCTTCATTAACTTTTCCAAATTCCTTTTTCTCTTTGGCCTGATGATTTGTGTTTAGATTTTGTATCTTTATTGAGGTAAATTTTAGCAATGACATAAAAAGAAAAAAATTCTACCATTTGCAACAACATAGATGGAGCTAGAGGGTATTATGCTCAGTGAAGTAAGCCAGGTGGAGAAAGACAAGTACCAAATGATTTCACTCATTTGTGGAGTATAAAATCAAAGCAAAACTGAAGGAAACAGCAGCAGACTCACAGACTCTAAGAAGGGACTCGTGGCTACCAAAGGCGGAGGGTGTGTGGGGAGGGAAAAGGGGATTAAGGGTCACAATAACCTGCAATCACAATATAGGTAGGTCCCAGGGAGGCAGACAAATAATGACTCTACAGCATTTTACTACACTGATAGACAGTGACTGTAATGGGGGGCGGGGGTGAGGACTTGATAATATGGGTGAATGTTGAAACCACAATTTTGTTCATGTGAAACCTTCATAAGATTATATATCAATGATACTTTAAATAAATAAATAAATCTTGGCAATGAATATTTTACTACAGTACATCCATTTTATTTTTTCAAGTTTATTATATTGAAAAAGTATTCTTTGGAAAATATATTTGAAAAGGTATTCTTGGGAAGTTATTTGAAAATTATATGTGCTTGTATGCCTTTTTTGTAAAATTGCTTAGTTGAATTTTATTTTCCTTTTCATGAAAAGAAGTTTTTATCATAGAAGTTTTATCCAAAGATTTTTTATACCATTTGTTGTTTTGCTTTTTTTCTGATATCATTATTATTATTAACTACATTCTTGTAACTTAGGTGTGATTTTTCTTCTAATTTGTTGGGTTGAATTCTTAGGTTATTTACCTTTACTTTTTCCTTTCTAGGTTCTGTTACTATACATGTATTTTAAAATTTTTAATTTGAGTTAATTCAGAAAAATCTAGAAAATATGAATGAGGAAAATGACTAAAACATTCATCCAACAACTATAGCTATCTACCTTTAATATTTTAAGGTATACTATCCATATAACGTTTTTTACACTCAAATAAAATGAAAAGTAGTTGGGATCATGTCATAATACTGTTTTATAACATGAAATTTTTCCTTAAAATTTAAATAATAAATATTATGTTAAAAAATACACACACACCCCTGATAATAATTGATATCATTTTTCATGATGCCAGATAATTTTATTTAACCTATACTTCTTATGTAACCAAAGAATTACTTTCAAGATGTCACATTTATTTATAAGAAATAAACATATACTGATTCCCAAATTATTTTCTTTTCTCTCCACTACCTCTTTTCAAGATCTGATTGTATCTTGAAATGCATATTTGAATATATTTTGGTGTACTTGATTCAAGCATCTATCAATTAGTAACATCATGGAGATTCCTCGAGTTAATTAGTATGTACATATAAAATACATTCTACTTAATTGCTGCATAATAATATACCATGGCTAGCTGTACTTTAATTTATTCAACCATTTTCCTAATTATGGATATGAGAATTGTTTCCAGTTTGGCCACTTCAAATACTTTTTTAATGTATCCTTCTATAATCTACTTTTTTCTTACAGAAGAAATTCCCAAAAGTGGGTTACTGGTTCAAATTACATATATATGTTACATCAACAGCAGTTACTAGATTGCTTTCCTAAATGATTGTAGCAATTGACACTTCCCTCACTGATGTAAGATGTATCTAGTTTTCTTAATCTCACCAGCACTGAATGCTGAATGCAGGAGGTTTTTAAACTCTTTTTACTGTTTGGTGAACTTTAACAATATGAACACACCCAATCAAGAAACAGAACATTGAAAGCATTTTATAATGCTCCCATTTGCCCCTTTCCAGCAAACTATACCTCACTACCAAGCTAGCCATTATTTTGGCTTCTAATAACATAGATTAATCTTGGCTGTTTTTAGCTTTATATAAAAATAATCACATATTATGTAGTCAATTGTGTTTAGGTTCTTATGCTGCCATGGCATTTGTGAGATTTACTCCTGTCTGTTGTTTAATATAGCAAGAGTTCATTCCTTCTGACACAAGGAAACTTTTGGAAGTAATGGACATATTTATTATTTTGGAGTGATGGTTTTGTGGATGTATGCATAAGACCAAACTCATTAAATTGTATATATTAAATATGAGCAGTTTTTGTGTGCCAGTTTAACCTTAGTAAAACTGAAAAATTGTTCTACAGTACTTAATTCTATGAACACATAACTTTATTTATCTAACCTATTGTCAATGTACACTTAGGTTATATGTCAATTTTCAGCTATTCTAAATGGTGTATATGAACACATGAACATTCTTGTGCATGTGTTTTGGTGAACTTATATATGCATTTCTGTTGTGTACATATCTAGAAATGGTACTGCTTGGCTGTAAAGCAGGGCTTTGAAGCTGTGGTAGACATTGCCAAACAGTGTTTTAAAGTGGCTTTACCAATTTACTCATGGTGCAGGAGAGTTCTAGTTGTTCCAAATCCTCATTCACATTGGCATTTCTTCCTTTTCCTTTTAGCTATTTGGTGGTGTGCTGTTCTACTACATTATTTAAATTTTTTTTCTGTCTTTCATGGTGGGGCAGCAACAGATGTAATCTAACACTGATAAATCAAGAAATGGTGATATTAGATACTAGAAGACTTATAAAGATTATAAACTTTAGAAACTATCAAAAATATGGCACTTGCATTGTAACCACCATCACCCATTCCTACAAACCTCAAGCATCAAGTTAAGGGGAACATGGACCATATAAAATAAAAAGCAAAGTACACATTCAGGGTAGAAAAATATATGACATAACAGAATTGATGAGTAAGTAGATCAACCAATACAAGAAGGATGAACTAATTCAAAACTGAATTACACTGAATCAAAATCAAAGCCCAAGCATGCACTGCACAAAAGAAATACATTTATGAGCAAAAGAGGGATATTGAAAGTAAAAAAAAGGGGGGGGTGGCAAGAAAATGCAAATTAGATGAAGAAAAGGTTTGTAATATTATTACCAAATAAAGCAAATTCAAGGCAGAAATAGATTCAGCTAAGATGGTTAAATTAAGTTAGAAACATCTGTAAGAAATTCAAGAATTGTAGATAAAATTAGTCATAAAACATTCAAAGGAAATTTTTAATTTCACTCTCTTAATGAGATATAAAGTACATAAAATAAAAAATAGATGAAAATTATATACTTCATAATACTTATTTTTAGGAATGGGTGTTTTATTTTGTCACATACTTTTTATGTATCTATGAGATGATTATATTTTTTAGTTTATTAATATAGAAAATAACACTTATTGACTTTCTAATGTTCAACAAACCCTACTAGATTATGACTTTTTAAATATATTTTATTAGATACTGTTATTACATTTTTATTTATAATGTTTTCATTTATGCCCATGAGGGGTATTAATCTACAGTTTTCCTTTAAAGGACTTACCCTTACTCCTACCCTCAATCTTTTCCCACCATCATTTTTGATTAGTTTATTAGCAATATTAATATTTTTTTTATTGTGACACAGAGACACCATCTACATCCCACTCATACCAAGGGTAATTGTTTTATTAAAGGCAGATTCCGGGACCCATACCAGAATCCTGAATCAGAATCTGTAGGAATAATATCTGAAAATAAACATTATAAAAAGCATAAAAGACTTTCATACACGCTACAATTTGGTCATATTTATTCTATTCTAATTTTATATATTTGATTATTATACATGAACTTTCATAAGTTGATTTAACAGCTTTTGAAAGTGCCAAGTGAATTACTATTATTAAAAAAATTAATCAGTGCACTTCCAGTTTCTCCCACATTGCCTTCACATCCTATCTCAGTTCTTGTGTCACAGATTTATTTCTATATTAACGAGAGTGATAATATTTACCTTCTGGATTCTAAGCACAACTTCTATATTTTGTAGAATTATTTCTGTAACTAAAATAGTTTAATGTCATATAATTGTGTCTTGCTTTTATATCCAATCTGTCAATCTCTGCCTTTAGATTTAGACTCTGTAGTTAATGTGATAGCTGATGAGGGTAGATGGAAATTATCTTGCTATTTGTTTTCTATTTCTCCCATAGGTTTTTGTACTTTTCTATTTTTGTCACCTTTTGGGTTATTGAGAACTTTTATGAATCCATATTACTTCTTTTGTTGGATTATTATCTAGAACTCTGGGAAATTTTTCAGCCATTATTTCATCAAATGTTTTTTTCTTCTCCTCCATTCCTTGATGACTCCAATTAACCCTTAAAGTTGTCCCACTGATCACTGATGCTCTTCACATGTTTAAAATTCTTTTTTTTTCCTTTCAGGTAATTTCTATTTCTATGTCTTCAAGTTCACTAATCTTTTCTCATGAAACTTCTAATCAACCACATAGTATAACTTTTATCTCAGACACTTTCATTCCCAGAAGTTTTGTTTGGATAATTTTTTATACTTCCATATCTCTAAAATACTGAATATATGGAATAACTATAATAAGTTTTACAATGCATTTGCAGATGCTAACATCTATGTCAGTTTTGCATCAGTTTATATTGATTTATGTTTTTTCTCATTATGGATCTTATTTTCTTGTTTTTATATGCCTCGTAATATTTGATTAAACAAGACAGTTTGTCAAATTTACCCTGTTAGGTCCTGTACATATTTTATATAGCTGTAAATATCTTTGAGATATATTTTGTAATGCAGTTAACTTATTTGGGAACAGATTGATACCTTCAAGTCTTGCTAATTTTTCCATTGTTTTTATTTCATTAATGTTTGCCATAATTTTATTATTTCCTTTATCTGCTTTGTGTTTAATTGAAAATGTTTCTGTTTTTTTTCAAGCTGAAGCTTTGATCAATTCCTTTAGGTCTTTCTTATTTTTTAATGTGAGTATTTGGTGTATAAATTATATCTAAATGCTTTTCATCTATATTCACTCCTGAATTTTGATATGTAATATTTTCAATGTTATTCAATGGAAAACAGACCTGGGGAAGAGGCTGATAGGAGAAAGAAAGTATGAGAGGGATATAGGCTTGGGAATAACAGAATCTAGTGTAAGAAATGATGTTAATATGTTTAACACCATGAGTTTTCTGCAAGGATGACAAAATCCTATAGCAGTCATGCAACTATCTTTGAGAACGTGCCTGTGGGCAAAGTGTATTCAATAAGACATGGTATATATATATATATATATATATATATATACATTAAGACAAAGGATTAGCATTAATAATGAAATTGCTCAAGGTATATGCTCAACTATGTTTTGCATAAAAGTAGCACCACATTGCAAAATTGGCACTTCCAAAATTCCTTTCATAATCCTAATTATGTCCACTAAAAAACAGCTGTTAGTATCTATTTTTAATAAATAAAACAGTCTAATACTTGTGGCTGTAATTACCTGTTTCACTTTGTCTTGGAATATAATGACAAAAAATAAATTTAAATTATTCACTCTTTTTTCCATTTATTTGTTGTTAAGATAATGCAGCACCTTTTAATTTTAATGTGACCACACATGCTTGCATCATGATCAGCTATGTGGTGTTTTGCAGGTAATTTGTTTAAGTTATACAAATGTCTATCCTTAATGGCCTTCAAAAAAACAAAACCAACCTAATCCGGGCCAAATATGCATCTTTATTGGTCTCCTGTATAGCTAAAACATCACTTTCCTAGAAGTTGTATGATTGAAATGAAAAATGTTTATGGTTTACAACCTTACAGATCTATCTTAAAACCTTGGCTTTAATATTTACTTAACTCATTAACTCAGATTCCTTGATGGATATTTAGGAAGCGCTAACTTCTGCCAGGAGCTGCAAGTACCTGTGATACCACAGTGATTAAAACAGTCCCTGTTCCCTGCTGTCATATGCCTAAAGTCTAGCAGCAAAGATTGGAGGGAGAGAGAATTTACAAAGGATAAAACATACAGGAAAAGCCAGATACTAGCCTTTCAAGTCATAAGGAGATTTTGACTTCAACATAGAATGATGGGGAGACATTGACAAATTTTCATCAGAAGATTGATTTGACAAAACCTGAGTTTTTGAAATCATTCTGGCTAGTGCGTAAAAGTTGGATTGGATGAGAAGATGACTGGATATAAAAAGACCAATCAGGAAGCTGCTACATTAAACCACATGATATCTAATAGAGGGCTAAGGAGATTGTCAAAGCCTGAACTATGGTGCTGACCATAGGGATGGACAAAAGTGAACTGATTCAAGAAAAACCTAAAAATTAGATCAAAGTTGGGAATTAATTGAACATGTGTGGTAAAGAGACACAAGAGCCAGGGGTAACTCCAAAGTGTAAGGCTTTGGGGGACTAGATTGATAACAGTGTCATGACTGAGTCAGGGAATACAGGAATACCAAGTGGAGATAGGATGGTGTGTGAATCAAAACAGCAGTTTCTGTTTTAGACAGATTTGATCAGCTGATGAGACACCCGTATGTGCCAAGTCCGCTGATAAAGATGCAGGTTTAAAGTTCAGAAGAAATACTTGATATGAAAATAAAGTAGGCATTGTCAGGATGTGGATTATAATTACAGCCATAGGACTCAATCTATTGACTCACATTCATATATAGAACGGAAAGAGAGCAAGACTAACCATCTAGAAGCCACTGTTATTTTCCTATTTTTTAGTTCTGTCAAAGGCTTACTATTTTGTCTTGGACAGAAATTCTGATATAAAATATCACACAGTTTCTCTAATTTCCCAAATTCTTTTTATTTCAACAGATAAAATCACTACATAAAAAGATATTTTGTTCATGAGTGAACAGAATTAATTAGATCATACATACTAACTGGATTCGAATAATTTACTACCACAACAGGTGATACAGTAGTGTGCACATTTCCTACAGTGTAAGAATTCTCCAAGAGAAAAAAAAAAACGCTGTAGCCACAGTTATCTACTAGCAAGTTAAGCAAAGCAACCGTTGTTTAAAGGACAGACAGCTTCTTCTTATGTCAAGTCCAACAGAAAAATGAATTCTTTCATTATGTGATATATTACAGATATATATTATTTTTTGTTTACTTATTAATGTATGCCACCTAGTCTAACTTCTATTATTTTCATTCTTTTTTCAGTATTCTAAAAGTGCAGTCCACTTCAAGACTTTTATTTCTAGAATAGAAATAATTCAATAAGAACCATAGTATGAATTTTAAATATATCTATAAAATGAAACTCTCCAATTTCAGAAAGTTAATGCTCATAAATGTAATACTCATACTGAATTTGTTTGAAATGTAAAGAATCTATTCACAAATTCAGTCATACAAACAAAAATATGATTGCAATGAAACTTCTTTAACAGTATCCAAAGAAGTATGAAACTTCTTTAACAGTATCCAAAGAAGTACAACTATTTAACATCTTAATTTTTTTTTCATGAACATAATAAGGTTTTAAACATCTTTGGCTGGATACTTTTGAAATAAAAGTTGTATTCATAAAATCTTTAAATAAAAAGTACTATAGTATCTATGTTCCATGATAGGTAAAATTTTACTATGTATATAACCATAAGTTATCCAAAAATATAACTAATTCCTTAGAGAGGAAGAAAATATTTTTATTTTGAAATTGTTCCAAACAGAACATTTGCAAAGTGGAATTAATGCAGTGTTTTTAACATTTCTTACCAGATACATTCTACTTTGATGACATTAAATTGTTTTATTTATCATGAATGGGTCCATGGAAGATGAACTTCAACAAAATAACAAACACTACAGTGTTCTGTAAACACATGAGGGCTATTACCTGTGCAAAAACCGCTTACAAATAACAACCAAATGTTACAAATGCCACAAAATTATTTCTATTAATTTTTAGCAAAGCCAAACTCAGCTCCAACACAGGAATGTTCAAAAAAGTTATGACAATTACCAAGGATTAAAAATGTTGAGTTGTATGCTTGTTATATAAACAGTATCTATATAAAGCAGGGACAACTTGAAATGAGAAGTTAAATGATGGTTTACATTTCTATAATTCTGAGAATTTCAGCCCTCAACTCTTGAGTTGAAGAAACCTTTCACTAAACATGCATTTGGCTGAATGTTAAAGATTTCCCCCATCATTTGCCAAATACTAATTATGTAGCAAATTCCAGTTTTCCTCCCTGAAGTCGTTCAAATAGTTGGTAACTTTTACCTGCAGCCATTCCCTGATGGGTTCAGCCTTTAGGAATAATAATAAGAAACCAAAATACAATTCAAAAAAAGAGCCTGTGGCTCCCTAGGGCAATTGGTGTTTAGTAGTCTTATCATCAGGTGAGGGGGAACAGTGAATTACTTGTCATTTCCAAACCATGCCCTAAAGTGACTTGAAAGTCTGCTTATTTGCTCCCCATCTTTTAGCAACGCTGATACTGACAATTCTTTGTTCAGGTTTCCTTCCCTCTGAGAAATAGTCAAAAGCATTTCTCTTTGCTTTTACTTCTGAGTCACCTACCATCCAAGCAACTGTGTGCAAACTGTTTTGTTGCCCTATCTCTGAATATGAGCATTTTTACCTAGGCTCTGCCAACCAGGCTTCCACAAATGACACTGCAGATGCTTCCATTTAGACACTCTTTTTCCTCCTGAAAATGGAAATCAAGATGCGCCTGTGAGGCCATCTCAACTAGATTTACAGCTCTGTTCAGAACTCAACCATATATTTCCACACCAGAGCTTCCTTAGACATTGGTAGCCTCTGCGAAAGAGTCACTGGGGCCATTTTTCTTTTTTACTTTCAGGTTCTTTTTAGCCTGGAATGTCACGGACACCTCGGAGTGAATGGCGTCCAACCTCTGCTCACAGCGGAAGGCTGCAAGGAAAGCCTTTCTGTAGTTGCTGTTCATCCAGCCGTAGAGAAGGGGGTTGGCAAAGGTGGAGCACATGGCAATGATGTGGAACACGGTGAAGATGAGTTTGTACTCCTTCAAGTCCAGGACTTGGCTGTCAATGTCCACAGCCAGCTGGAAGGCGTGGAGAGGCAACCAGCTGACCGCAAACACCACTACTACACACACCAGCATTTGGGTGGTTTTCTGCCTTCGCTGATGGTGGTGATCATTAGCAGCTCCAGGGCTAACGTGGTTCTTAAGTTTACTCCAGATACGAGTATAGGAAAAAGATATGATGCCCAGTGGCAAAGCATACAGGATTAATAAGGAAGAAAGACTGTAGACAGTGCCATAGATGCTCTTCTCCTCACCAGGCCACTTCTCAGTACAGGCCACAATCTCATAGTCAGGATTAATTTCAATCAGCGAATGCTCACGGAAAATGGCCAGGGGGCTGGCTAGCAGGGCACTGATGCCCCAGGCCAAGCCAATGATCAGGAAGCTGATTTGCTTGGAGATCTTGCTCTCCAGGTGGTACACGATGCAACGCTGCCGGTCCAAGGCAATTACTGTCAAGGTGATTGTGGACACTTGTACTGCCAGGCCCTGGGCATAGGGCACTAGATGGCACAGAACAGGACCCATTTTCCACTCCCCCATTAAGGTGTAGATAAGAGTGAATGGCAAGCACAGAGTGTTCACGAGAAGATCCGCTACAGCCAGATTGGCAATGAAGAAGTTGGTTACTGTGCGCATGCTCTTGAATTTGATCACCACATGAATTACCAAGGAGTTGCCAATCACCCCAAGCAAGATGATGGAGCAATAGGCCAATATAAGGACAATCTGTACTTCAATCAGCTTGGTGCTGTCTATAAGCTCTGGCTTAGGGTCAAGGACCAGCTCACCTCTAGGAGTGGTTGGCCCTGGACCGTACTGCTCCACCTTCATTTCTTCCACTGTCTGGTTCTCATCAGCCTCTGCACCTACTGGACCCATTCTCAGCAACTTCAACAAGAATCTACAACAAAAAATAAATGAAAAAATATGAAACAACTGAAACAGAAGGGTGAAGCAAAGAAATATTACCAATAAATCGGTTTCATTTTGGTTGGGGTTCAAAATACCTGTCCTCTGATCCCTAAAATTGTACAGAGTACCTTTTAAAAAAGAAGGCCCTTTACTTAGTCTATTTACAAATATGGATGAATTAATGAATTAAATCAGACCCTTGGAATGGATATTACAATGGTAGAAGGTAATACCTATAGTATAGACATAAGTCCAATGTGAATGCTACCAAACTGATTCAATGTATTTTAAATGGGATGAAAATTAGAAACTTTATCAATTAATTTAATAACTGTTATAAATTCATCAATTTAATTTTAAGGTTGATAAATTTCCTTCCAATATTTTGACTGTTTTAAGTTTATAAATAGAGCAACAAATTGCACAGAAAAGAGGCAAACATTCAACTTTCGTCTGGCACCCAGACTTTGGATGTGTAAAATATTTAAGATAAAGTGAGCAGATTCTGTTTCATTGATTTTCTAGTATAGGGGTTAGTGTTAAAAATAGGTAGTCTGTGTATAACAGTTGCTTTTTTTTTTGATGATCCAAAATAAACTTTCTACCTGACATACTAACTCCTACACAGGAACTACATGAAAAGTATGTCCAAATCTGGACTGTCTCTCTCTCTCACCCCTAAATATAAAAGTTTGAACACTTCTCTTCTCCAACTGCCTATCCACAACACCAGACTTTTCCTTCTGTGTGCTCTACTCCAGTTAATGCTACCCCATTGATTAAGCCACATAAAGTTAAAAAGCAGGTAGCCATTCTAGGCTTTCATCCCTGTTAGTACCCACCTTAAAAAGAATCCTCAGACTGATCTGTTACATAATTCTCTTAAGGGTCCTCTTATCATTTCTACCACATTAGTTTTGTCCTTCTCTATTTCTTACCATAATTACTCAAATAATCTTCTAACCGATCTCCCTTTCTCTTCTCTTGCTTCCATTCATTCATTCATTCACTTAACAAATATAAGTGAGCATCTACTAAATGCCAGGCACAGGTCCACCCTTGTGATGCTCATACTTATTCAAACATGCATTCAGCAAGCATTTTAAAGCCATACTCAGAACTAGGATTTGTGCTGGGGGAAAGACAACAGGGTAGTGTTGCCCTACTCCAGGGCTCTTACATTTCCCTAGGCAGAGCCTACTCCGACATTAAAATGATCTTTCTGAGGTTCAAATGTGATCATATCATTTCCCCACGGTCCCCAGCTTGCTTGAAACAATATATTGGTTCCCAACGAAAAGTTCCATTTCCGAATCTATAAAAACATCCAGATCCCAACATCATAGTGGTGGTACCTTTCAATGATTTCATAATGACAAAATGTTGCTGCCATTAATTGAGAACCTCTTTTAAATGAATTTGTTTTTTATTAATCATAATAGCACCTACCTACATTGGCAGGCGAGTCATATTTATTCAGCCCATAGACAAGGCCTGCTTAGGCCTTGTGTGCCCCCAGCTCCGTTCCTCACCCTTCTGAAGGGCTGACTCCCTCAGACTGTATCTTCCGGCTGCAGGCCCTCATGATGCTGGCTGGGTTTGGCCAATGAGAGGCACTGCCAGACAGTTAGAGGGTAGAGGGCAGAGGAAGGGAGAAGCCACTGGGTGGCCCTAGTCCTTGGGCTTTGGTCACACTGCTTGCCCTCCTTGTCCCTCTAGCTGGAGGTAGTAATGACTCCTTGCTGATCCCTGGGTGGCCTCAACACTCCCTGTTTGGCTTCCATCACTGGGTAATCAGTTTTCTGCATGTAATTTCTCCTCTTTTAGATGCTTGAATAGGTTCTGTTTTGCATGTTCTGCTGATAACCAAGCATATGTGCTTTCATTAATTTTCCCTCTCACTAAAGGTTCTGCACACAAAGGTTGATACTAGCCTACAGAAGAAAATTCCCTCTACGGTACGGTGGCTTCAAAGCTTTACTTAAACCCATCTCCACCTACCCCTCTTGCTTCATCTTTTCTGACCTGCCAGTATTTGTCTTACGCTGCTGTCATACTGAACATCTGATTCCAGCAACACATCAGATTTCCTCATGTCTCTCAGCCCTCTCTGTTCTGAGCTGGGAAGCCTCTCAGTTACCCCACCATGACTTTACAGAGCTTCTAATGCTCCAAGTAGCACACGCACACTGCAGTTGTTTCCCCACCGTAGCAATCTTTGAGGACAGAAACTGGATCTTTTCCATCCACCGCTTAATCTTTAGCACACTAATACATGAATGGTACTAAATAATTGGGCAAAACAAACAGGAAACTGAATGAAAGCACCATTTTACTGAATAAATGAGGTCAGCAAAATACAAAATAATAATTTGGATGCTTTTCTTTAGAGAAGATAATTGCCAATACTAATTGCCTATACAGTGTTCTTTGCTCTGATACAATATCCTCAATATCCTTGTGCTTATTTTGTTTTTAGTCAGATAACTTCCAACAAGAAGGTTATCCCAAGATCCCTCTTAACTCAATCCCTGGTTAGAACATTATTGTCACCATACACTATAGGGAAACTTTCTATCTCAAGGGCTTATCACACACACATCCTTATAAAAGACTTATTACAGAGATTTTCATGTACTCATGCCTTTGCTTCACTGATGGATTCTAGTTCTCTCTGCATAAATTTCAAACAGCATGGTTGATGGAGCCCAGGCCCTTTTCTGCATTTGCCTCCATTCTTTAGTAATTAGAAGAAATGGAAACTAACCAACCAAATCTTAGAGTGTATATTTGATAGGACATACAATTTCCCTTAGTCTAAGAAAGAGACTTTACAGAACAAATTAGTCAATCCTGACAAGTCATTAACAGAATTAGAAAGACGCCAAGAGGTCTGAGATGGGGGTTTGCAGCAAGCTAAACTGAGACTAAGCCTGAGATAGTAGGATTTAGAAGTATATTTGATATATTTGCTTATTTTGCTTTTTCTTTTCAGTCTCATTTCCTTTACTTCAAAGCCCCTTGTGTAAATCTTCTATGCAGGAATGGTTGTTGATCTGCAGGATATTAGCATATAGATGCTAATCACTTTTCTCAAGCACACTACTGGCCTTCAGCCAGGTCGGAGTATTGCCCAGAAAATGCATATTTTATGATGGCACTTCTGGAAAAGTGGAAGAGGAAAAAAGGGTATATAGAGGGAATGGCCAGATTAAAAACTCTCAAGCACAAACACTAAAAGGTAAGTAGACAGGAGAAAAACGGTGTCTTTGAAATAAGGCAAAATGAAGCATTAACATTTTTCAAGATATTTAAGGAAAACTGTGAAGGGTGCAGGTTTCTTGAACAAGTAAATCTTAGAGATTCTGTTATAGAAATATCTCTTTGCCAAACAGGGACATTACTTACGGGTTTTTTTTTCAGTGATCCAAAGAACTTCAAATTATCTCAGTGGGAGAACAGTCCATGCTTCCACTATATATTTAAGTGTGTGGGGTTCTTTGCAAAGTACACTTACTGTCACAGTTTGGACTTAGTAAAACATAACGTCTTATCAATCATAAAACCTTCCAAGAATTCTTCCCAGGCAAAAAATCCCAGAAATCATGCTATGCTCCCTACCTTTGTTAGTCCTGGGGACGAGGGGAGTTGACCAAGAATGCTACAAACAAGACATGACTGTTTGCCTAAAAAGCAGAATGTTGAAAATATTCACTGAATAGTCTGGAAATATCTCACTTTCCTGTTTTTGAGCTTCTGGCTCTTCTTTGAAAACAACCTTGTCTGTTTCATGTTGGGAGTTTAAATGATGTGCAAAACCTCCAAAAGCTTTTACTTTTGTCTCCTTCTTGACCACCATATGCTCCTACCAGTGGGAGAGCCCTTCTGGCTGAAAACTAGTCAATGCTGGAATAAATGTGTCTATTGCTGAACAGCTTTGGAGAATCAATATGACCTTCCCCTTTAGAGGTTTGATTTTTAGAGAAGAGGCAGGAAAAATAACAACTTGCTGTTCTGGAATGATGATGATCTCTTTAAGAAGGATCAAAGAAAGAGTCAAGAATCTTCAGTAGAAAAGGAAAATTCTAGCGAAGTAGAAACTGGGGATGGTATCACCCCCAACCCCCGCCTGCGACCTAAATGAGGAATAAAAGTACCTACACTTAGGAGGACCTCCTCATGCCCTCTTCATAGGACCCTGGCCCTTCTTTGGGGGTTTTCTCCTTTCTAGGCGCGGGATCAGGGTTAGGACTTACACTTACTGACCCGGCTCTCGCGTTTCTGCTGAAACGTGGAAGCAAGAGAAGTGCAGGCAGTCAGTGCGGTGATTATCTAGCCCGCCGACCGGAGCGGGCCCTGGAAGGTCCCCAGAGGCAAGTCCTGTTGCGTCCGCTCCGACGGTGCCCGGCGCGCGGAGGGGCTGCGGGAGCGCGGGGCCGGCGGCAGTCGGGGCGCGGGGAGCTGCCGCGCTCGCTGTCCTGCCCACTTCTGCGGCCGGGCGCGCTCAGTCCCACGGAGCAGCCGGGTTGAGCGGGTGAGTATGCGCGGCTCCCAGGAGGGGGAACGGGTGGAGGAGAAGAAAACACTGCCTCAGAGAAAAAGAAACGGGGCAGAGGACTGCGGAGCGATGGTCGCGCAGCGCAGAGGGCTGGGCGGGAAGATTCCGTGGAGCAGGCGCCGGGACAGCGTCCGCCCTCTCTCCGCGGTCTCCGCGGCTTGGAAGCTCGCGCAGCGGGACCCTGCTTAGCGCGGCGCCCCCTCGCGGGTCCCCACCACCACCCGCAAATGCCACTCTCAGCCCCAACCGCACGGGGACCCTCAGGTTTGAGACCACTAACCCCTCTTTCTCTCCGCTCCTCAGTTCCGAGGGAGAGATGGCCCGGAGAGACAGACCCCTGGACTAGGGCCCGGGTTCACCCCACCGCCCGGGACAGGCGAGGGAAGGGCGAAGGCTGCGCGGGCAGCCCCAGCAGCAGGCCAGGAGGCTGCGGTCCCGGAGCGGCCGGCTGGAGGACCCCGGGAGCTGGCGACGGGCGCCCCTTGGCGGGGCTGAGAAAAAATCCCACAACTCCTAACCAGGAGTTGCTTCCTTTTTTTCGTTTGTAGCAGCAGAGGTGGGGAGCTGGATCCGCCGAGAAGCGCGGAGAACAGACGCTGGGCCAGGGCTGGAGGGTAGGGCGCTGGCGCTGCGCTAACTGGGCGGTCGCTGCGTTCCAGCAGGAAGGGAGAGTTCACACCCTGTTGCCCACGATCGCTCTTCCGTTCGCCGGTGGCTGCTGATCGTTTACAAGCTGGGTAGTGAGGATTCAGATTCAAAAGCGGATAGTCTGTGTGGCGTGCGCTCTTGCTCCCGTGAAAGCTAGAGTAAGAGGAGGAAAACGAGTCACAAATGAAACGCAATCCCGCTTTCTCCAGTTACTTGCTTTCCTGAGCCTTGGTGCTCTCTGATCGCCGCCCTCGCCACCGCGCGCCCCGGAGCACTCTCACCTGCCGCCTCCCGCGAAGCTTTGGCGAAAGCGAGAAGCTGAGGGGACCGGAGCGCAACGCGATCGCGCAGTCAGTCCGCAACGCTTCGGGCTCTGTTCCTCGGGATTCCTCCCAGAAATTCTTTGAGAGTCATACCTTCCAGGCGTTCACAGTTAGTTTCTTTGCCTTGTTCATTTTTAGAGGGGACAGCAGAACCTACAAGTTAGGACAACAAAAGGCTGAAACTGGAAACCGAAGTCTTTCTTAACTATCCTGTGTTGGCGCTTCGCACCCATTACCTTCCCTCTAGTCATCCGTCTAGGTTGACTGAAGCTAGGGTGGCCATACTGGTTCACTTGGCTCTTCTCTGAAATATAAAAACAGGATAAGCTACTAAAAAAGGAAAAAAAAATTAAAAAGGCACCCCCAAAACAAACTCCAAAATAGCAGTTAAGGCCTCCCAAAGACGACTGGGTTTTCAATTCTATCAGGGCTTGCCAACACCCTAATATTGCATGTGTAAGACTTCTTCACACTGCCTAATCTGAAATTGATCTTCTGGTTAGAGTAGAATTATGCTCACAGGAGCATAAAAATTATTTATAAAACAAAGCAGCTCGGGCTTTTCCATTACCAAGGAACAAAAGGAACCGGAACTGTAAATATCCAAATGTTCTATGCAATTTCATTTTCAATTTTTTTTTGTTTTCATTAACAGTCTTATCTATACTTTTATTTTAAAAAATTTTTATTAAGGTGTTACTGATATACACTCTTAGGAAGGTTTCATATGAAAAAACAATGTGGTTACTACATTTACCCATATTATCAAGTCCCCACCCATACCCCTGTGCAGTCACTGTCCATCAGTGTAGTAAGATGACACAGATACACTATTTGACTTCTCTGTGCTACACTGTTTTCCCCTTGATCCCTCACACCATGTGTACTAAACATAATATCTCTCAATCCCCTTCTCCCTCTCACCCCAACCGCCCTCCCACACACACCCCCTTTGGTAACCACTAGTTCCTTCTTGGAGTCTGAGTCTGCTGCTATTCTGTTCCTTTAGTTTTACTTCGTTGTTATACTCCACAAATGAGGGAAATCATTTGGCACTTGTCTTTCTCTGCCTGGCTTATTTCACTGAGCATAATATCCTCCAGCTCCATCCATGTTATTGCAAATGGTAGAATTTGTTTCTTTCTTATGGCTGAATAGTATTTCATTGTGTATATGTACCACCTCTTCTTTATACATTCATCTATTGATGGACACTTAGGTTGCTTCCATATCTTGGCTATTGTAAATAGTGCTGAGTTAAGCATGGGGGTGCATATGTCTTTTTGAATCTGAGAAGTTGTATTCTTTGGGTAAATTCCAAGGAGTGGGATTCCCAGGTCAAATGGTATTTTTATTTTTACTTTTTTGAGAAACCTCCATATTGCTTTCCACAATGGTTGAACTAGCTTACATTCCCACCAGCAGTGTAGGAGGGTTGCCCTTTCCCCGCATCCTCACCAGCATTTGTTGTTCTCAGTCTTTTCGATGCTGGCCAACCTTGCTGGTGTGAGGTGATATCTCATTGTGGTTTTAATTTGCATTTCCCTGATGATTAGTGATGTGGAGCATCTTTTCATGTGTTTGTTGGCCATCTGAATTTCTTCTTTGAAGAAATGTCTCTTCATATCCTCTGCCCATTTTTTAATTGGGTTATTTGCTTTCTGGGTGTTGAGGCATGTAACTTCTTTATATATTTTGGATGTTAAACCCTTGTTGGATATGTCATTTACAAATATATTCTCCCATACTGTAGGATGCCTTTTTGTTCTGCTGATGGTGTCCTTTGCCGTACAGAAACTTTTTAGGTTGATGTAGTCCCATGAGTTCATTTTTGCTTTTGTTTCCCTTGCTCGAGGAGATGCGTTCAGGAAGAAGTTGCTCATGCTTACATTCAGAAGATTTTCTCCTATGTTGTCTTCTAAGAGTCTTATGGTTTCATGATTTACATTCAGGTCCTTGATCCATTTTGAATTTACTTTTGTGTATGGGGTTAAACAATAATCCAGTTGCATTCTTTTACATGTAGCTGTCCAGTTTTGCCAACACCAGCTGTTGAAAAGGCTGTCATTACCCCATTGTATGTCCATGGCTCCTTTATCATATATTAATTGACCATATATGGCTGGGTTTATATCAGGGCTCTCCAGTCTGTTCCATTGGTCTATGGGTCTGTTCTTGTGCCAGTATCAAATTGTCTTATTACTGTGGCTTTGTAGTAGAGCTTGAAGTTGGGGAGCATTAATTCCCCAGCTTTATTCTTCCTTCTCAGGATTGCTTTGGCTATTCAGGGTCTTTTGTGGTTCCATATGAATTTTAGAACGATTTTCTTTAGGTCATTGAAGAATGCTGTTGGTATTTTGATAGGAATTGCATTGAATCTGTAGATTGCTTTAGGCAGGATGGCCAGTTTGACAATATTAGTTCTTCCTATCCATGAGCATGGGATGTGTTTCCATTTATTGGTATCTTCTTTAATTTCTCTCATGAGTGTCTTATAGTTTTCAGAGTATAGGTCTTTCACTTCCTTGGTTAGGTTTATTCCTAGGTATTTTATTCTTTTTGATGCAACTGGGAATGGAGTTGTTTTCCTGATTTTTCTTTCTGCTAGTTCATTGTTAGTGTATAGGAGTGCCACAGATTTCTGTGTATTAATTTTGTATCCTGCAACTTTGCTGAATTCTTATATTAGATCTAGTAGTTTAGAGTGGATTTTTTAGGGTTTTTTATGTACAATATCATGTCATCTGCAAAAAGGGACAGTTTGACTTCTTCCTTACCAATCTGGATGCCTTTTATTTCCTTTTGTTGTCTGATTGCCATGGCTAGGACCTTTAGAACTATGTTAAATAAAAGTGAGAAGAGTGGGCATCCTTGTCTTGTTCCCGATCTTAAAGGAAAAGCTTTCAGCTTCTCACTGTTAAGTATAATGTTGGCTGTGGGTTTGTCATATATGGCCTTTATTATGTTGAGGTACTTGTTCTCTATACCCATTTTGTTAAGAGTTATTATCGAATGGATGTTGAATTTTGTTAAATGCTTTTTCGGCATCTATGGAGATGATCATGTGGATTTTGTCCTTCTTTTTGTTGATGTAGTTGATGATGATGTTGGATTTTCGAATGTTGTACCATCCTTGCATCCCTGGAATAAACCCTACTTAATCATGATGGATGATCTTTTTAATATATTTTTGAATTCGGTTTGCTAATATTTTGTTGAGTATTTTTGCATCCATGTTCATCATGGATATTGGTCTGTAATTTTCTTTTTTGTGGTGTCTTTGCCCAGTTTTGGTATTAGAGTGATGCTGACCTCATAGACTGAGTTTGGAAGTATTCGCTCTTCTTCTACTCTTTGGAAAACTTTAAGGAGCATGGGTATTAGGTCTTCACTAAATGTTTGATAAAATTCAGCGGTGAAGCCATCTGATCCAGGCATTTTGTTCTTAGGTGGTTTTTTGAATACCAGTTCAATTTTGTTGCTGGTAATTGGTCTGTTCAGATTTTCTGTTTCTTTCTGGGTCAGCCTTGGAAGGTTGCATTTTTCTAGAAAGTTGTTCATTTCTTCTAGGTTATCCAGTTTGTTAGCATATAATTTTTCATACTATTCTCTAAAAATTCTTTGTATTCCGGTGGTGTCCATAGTGATTTTTCCTTTCTTATTTCTCATTCTGTTTATGTGAGTAGACACTCTTTTTTTCTTGATAAGTCTGGCTATGGGTTATCTATTTTGTTTATTTTCTTGAAGAACCAGCTGTTGCTTTCATTGATTCTTTCTATTGTTTTATTCTTCTCGATTTTATTTATTTCTGCTCTTGTCTTTATTATGTCCCTCCTTCTACTGACTTTGGGCCTTATTTGTTCTCCTTTTTCTAGTTTCATTAATTGTGAGTTTAGAGTGTTCATATGGGATTGTTCTTCTTTCCTGAAGTAGGCCTGTATTGCAATATACTTTCCTCTTAGCACGGCTTTCACTGCATCCCACAGATTTTGCGGTGTTGAATTATTGTTGTCATTTGTCTCTATATATTGCTTGATCTCTGTTTTTATTTGGTCATTGATCCATTGGTTATGTAGGAGCATGTTGTGAAGCCTCCAGGTGTTTGTGGGATTTTTAATTTTCTTTGTGTAATTTATTTCTAAATTTTTTGTGGCCTAGTATATGATCTATTCTTGAAAAAAATCCATGTGCACTTGAGAAGAATGTGTATTCTGCTGCTTTTGGTTTAGAGTTCTGGAGATGTCTCTTAGGTCCATCTGTTCTAATGTGTTGTTCAGTGCCTCTGTCTCTTTATTTATTTTCTGTCTGGTTTATCTGTCCCTCAGAGTTAGTGGAGTGTTGAAGTCTCCTAGAATGAATGCATTGCATTCTATTTCCCCTTTTAATTCTGTTAGGATTTGTTTCACATATGTAGGTGCTCCTGTGTTGGGTGCATAGATATTTATAATGGTTAAATCTTCTTGTTGGATTGACCCTTTTATCATTATGTAATGTCCATCTTTGTCTCTTGTGACCTTCTTTGTTTTGAAGTCTATTTTGTCTGATATAAGTACTGCAACTTCTGCTTTTTTCTCCCTATTAGTTGCATGAAATGTCTTTTTCCATCCCTTCACTTTTAGTCTGTGTATGTCTTTGGGTTTAAAGTGAGTCTCTTGAAGGCAGCTTATAGATGGGTCTTGTTTTTTTATCCATTCAGTGACTGTATGTCTTTTGATTGGTGCATTCAGTCCATTTACATTTAGGGTGATTATGGATGGGTATGTACTTATTGGCATTGTAGGCTTCAGATTCGTGGTTACCAAAGGTTCAACGTTAAGTTCCTTACTATCTAAGAGTCTAACTTAACTCACTTAATATGCTATTACCAACACAATCTAAAGGTTTTTTGCTTGTTTGTTTTTTCCTCCTCCTTTTTCTTCCTTCTCCATTCTTTATATATTAGGTATCATGTTCTGGACTCCTTGTCTATCCCTTGATTGGCTTTGGGGATAGTTAATTTAATTTTGCATTTGCTTAGTACTTAGCTGTTCTACTTTCTTTACTGTGGTTTTATTACCTCTGGTGACAACTATTAAACCTTAGGAACACTTCCATCTGTAGCAGTCCCTCCAAAATACACTGTAGAGATGGTTTGTGGGAGGTAAGTTCTTTCAGCTTTTGCTTATCTGGGAATTGTGTAATCCCTCCTTCAAATTTAAATGATAATCTTGCTAGATAAAGTAATCTTGGTTCAAGGCCCTTCTGCTTCATTGCATTAAATACATTATGCCACTCCTTTCTGGCCTCTATGGTTTCTGCTGAGAAGTCTGATGGGCTTTCCTTTGTATGTGATCTTATTTCTCTTTCTGGCTGCCTTTAATAGTCTGTCCTTATCCTTGATCTTTGCCATTTTAATTACTATATGTCTTGGTGTTGTCTTCCTTGGGTCCCTTGTGTTGGGGATCTGTGCATCTCCATGGCCTGAGAGACTATCTCCTTCCCCAGATTGGGGACGTTTTCAGCAATTACCTCCTCAGTGCCACTTTCTATCCCTTTTTCTCTCTCTTCTTCTGTTACCCCTATAATGTGAATATTGTTCCGTTTGGATTGGTCACACAGTTCTCTCAGTATTCTTTCATTCTTAGAGATCTTTTTTTTCTCTCTGTGCCTCAGCTTCTTTGCATTCCTCTTCTCTAGTTTCTATTTCATTTATTGTCTCCTCCACCGCATGTAATCTGCTTTTAATACTGTCCATTGTGCTCTTCAGTGATTGGATCTCTGACCGGAATTCATTCCTGAGTTCTTGAATATTTTTGTGTACCTCCATGAGCATGTTAATGGTTTTTATTTTGAAATCCCTTTCAGGAAGATTCATGAGATTGATTTCATTTAAATCTTTCTCTGGAGTTGTGTTCATAATTTTACTCTGAACTAGGTTCCTTTGGAATTTCATATTTGTATATGGCACCCTTTAGTGCCCAGAAGTCCTGCTCTCTGGAGTTTCTCAGCCCCTGAAGCAAGGTTCGAGGTCGCAGGGGAGTGGGATTGGTGACTGGGGGGAGGAAAGGGCTGTTTCTTGCTTCTTGGCTGCTATGCCTGTCTCCACTGCCTGAAACAGTGGACCAAGCACACAGGTATAAGCCTCTGTGCTTTGCATTTGTAGTGGCTATAGACAGGTCTTCCCTCTGGCTGGCCTAATGCCCGTGTAGGGTTTGCTAGTTTGAGAGCCATGTGGGGCTGGCCGGGAGAAGGGTGCAGCAGGCTTCGTATCACAGAAGGGGTCCTTGGGGCTGTGTAGCCAGTCAGGGAGCTGGAGCGCCTGAAGATGGTGAAAGCTCCCAACCTGCTGGACAGAGTGCACCCAGACAGTTTTGTCTACCTGTGCTTTCTCCTGAGCAGTAAGCTCTGTGCAATCCTTTCCCCTTTAGCAGCCCTCATGCTGTTAGGTAGTCTCTCAGACTGCCCACCTTTCTTTTGTCCCAGAGCACCCAGATATGGATCCCTGCTTTCCACAAGTGGCTGGAATCTCAGTTTCTCCAGGAATTCTGCCTGTCTTCGTTTTCCAACCCCCTAATCACAACAGTACCATGCAAGCACCATGAAATGTAGGTTTGTGCTCCCAGAGCAGATCTCCGGAGTTAGGTTTTCAGCAGTCCCAGGCCTCCACTCCCTCCCCGCTCCATTTCTCATCTTCCTGCCAGTCAGCTGGGGTTGGGGAAGGGATTGGGTCCCCCGGGTCACGGCTTTTGTACTTACCCTGTTCTGTGTGGGTTATTCTTTTCTCCGGGTGTATGCAGTTTGGCACAGTCCTCTTTCCTGTTGCTCTTTCAGGATTAGTTGTATTAATTATATTTTCGTATTATATGCCGTTTTAGGATGAAGCCTCTGTCTCACCTCTCACATCGCCATCTTTAATCCTCTTTCTTTAATTTTTTTTTTTGTAGATATTTTTTACCTTGGGGAAACATTCCTTGCTCACAAAAATGTTTTGTGCAGCAATTTCTATGCTTCTTAATATATTTGTCAGTGAAGGATGTCTGTGCCAAGGAGTTGTAACTTGAGAAGAGTAGGAGTGGCTTGTAACAACAGTGGGTGCTGTCCTTCTGAGTAATTACTTTGGAGCATTCAACTGATTTCACTGACATTGATTGCTCAGAGATTTTTGCCTCCTTTAGAACTTTTGAAAGCATTTTAGCAGTCATATGCAAATAAGCCTCTATGGGCCTCCATTATCATAGCCTCTGATATTAGTATGTGATGTTCAACAAACCTCCTAAAATAGCTAAAGCATGACTCTACTATTTCCTCTACCCTATAGGCCATTCCTCATGGCACATAAACATAAAAGGAATACAACCAAAGATTAATTGCTAAATAAGTAATTTTTTTTTCTACTTCTGTTTGAGTAGATGTTCTCAGAGAGACTCTCAAATAAAGGGCTTGGTGAAGAACTGAACATTTCAGTACTTTAAGTAGTTAGAATGAAATTTCAGAGACGCTTTGTCAAAAAAGAAAAAGTGAGATAATGTTAATATAGAAGACTGTTTATGGTGCCTTTCCACTGAAAGCTAGTTTTTTTCTTCTCACCTTAATATCCAGTTTCTCTGAAAGATTAAATACCTTTCACTTCATAGCAAACTAACCGAAATCACAGGCAGAACAAAATGGTATAATGCAGCTAGCATGAAGGAGAAAGCAGTAAGCCCCATAAATCAGAACACCAGCCCAAGGAAGGGAGGACGTGCATAGGACCAAGAGAGGGCAACAATCCCAGGGGGAGGCCTTCTGTAAACCCCTCTAAGGTAAGTAAAGCTCAATGAAGCCAATAAAATAAGGTGTGAGACTTCTTAAACAATCAAAGCCTAATAGAAAGTCCCTAGTTAGGAAATGTTAATCAAATTAGCTTAACAGTGCAGTATTTAGTATATCTGAAACTGATTCTGTCCTGCTTTCTTCAAATGTTCAACAAATTTAGTTATTGTGTATCCCTAGGCTTATCAAGTCCTTCTTACAGAAATTCTTTTTAAAGTTTCCCTTGTAGTAAAAATTATGAAACCCAGATATCCTAATGGTCATTTGGTTATAATATTGATACTCAATTGGTTGGAGATACTGTGTACTTCTGATTAGACCCTTTCCTACCTTTCCTTTCAGGCAAGAGAAAGCACATTGGGAATTAAGTTAATATCTGCACAGATATGATGGAGATGGAGGTTTTGTTAAGTAGACATAGAAAAAAAAGACCAGTTTATATGAATGGAGCTGTAAGCATGATGACTTTTTAAATAAGTCTCCCTTTTTAAAACTCAATTTTGAAAAAATCTAGTCAGTCTAATGACACTTGTAATGATGAAAAGCAATACTTCTACTTCCTACTTTGTTACAAACTTGGGTCATTTGTAACAAGTGGACCAGTATATGTGTGAATGAGCAAAAAATGACTACTAGTCAGTTTCACAAAGCTGATAGGCTAGAATTTCTTAAAATTTTTGTATGCAGTATGTTATGAAGACAGGTGTCTTATTCAAGCAAAGAACTAGTCATTCAAAGTGAAATGTATGCTAAATCCTAAATTGGGCATAAATATCACTTGCTATGATTTTTATTTCTGTGGATTTGGGGGCTTTATTTTTGTTTTGAATTTTTAATTGCAGATTCAAAGTAATTAAGCAGGATTGTAAGCAACACATGCAACATTTTGCTGAGGTTTTTATCTTTCAGTGATCATCCAAATGGATATTGAGACTGGTAAGAAACCAAATCTAAAGGTATATTTAAATGCAAATGACTCACAGTTCAAATTTTACCATAGAACAAAGGAAGGGACATTTTTATGCCAAACTCAGAATTTAATCAATGCAAATTTTCATTTGATTATCTGAAACATGCACAGAAGGCCCATGGCTAAAGAGGAAACATGCACTGTTTTAGAAATTTCAATTTTATTTAATAAGTGTTTATCTTTGTAGCATATGGAGACATAATTTGATATACATTTTTGAATAATACGCTCAAAGTAAAGTTAATTTTGATTTTTTCTCAAAAAAGTAAAAAAATCTAAGTGCTCTCTCTCATACTAAATTTTTATTAGTCTCACGTGAGAAATGAAAAATCAATGATTTATATATAATTTCACATATCACTTTCGAGGTGGTAAAATAGCTCCTTCATGGTGAAAATTTCAAAACAAATGAAAAATGCAAGTAGGATTTAATTCAGGACTCACCAGTCTTTGTTGTTAAAAAATAATTGTATAAAATCCATATAAACATTTTAGTACTCACAATTCCTATCAACAGGAGTGTCTCATTTGTTGCAGGCATTTTGCTGGACAATGTCCATATAACAGTGTTTTACGCATAGACCTGACACTGACTGCCTCTAGTCCATTGAGGGTATAAAGACTTTTAAATGAAGAAGTACCTTATACAGATTAAGATTCTCTGGTAGACTTTGACATAACAAATTTGAGGCCAAAAGGAAGGAATCGTCAGTTTTTTAATGAGTGTTATATGTTGGGAGATTAAGGGAAATGCTTTGTAGGGGAAGAGGTGACTCAACTGAATGTAAATTCTTGGCTTTACCCAGCACTGGGATACCATTTTCTGTTGGAAATATTCTTCTCTGTTGCATTAACTGCGATATGATACTGAGGCAATGTAGAACATACATACATCAAAGTAAAATTTTTAAACTTAACCATTATTCTCAAACAAAATATGTAATGAATATGTCAAGATTTATATAATTGATTATTAATAAGGGTATCAACGCAATGGTGAGGCTGGTTTCAATAGGATCCCAAAGACGGGTACATATATAGTCACTGTGAGAAACAATACATGATGAAAACAGAAGGAATGCTTCCAACACCTACTCTAGGTGAACACAGTGATCACTATAAATAAACAACTTAGTAAGGAGGAAGTTATACCGGAGATGTCCTCCTCCAGACTGTATGTTTTAAACAGGCTTCCCCACAATAATTTATTTATTTTTTTATACTTTATTTTGGTATCATTAATCTACAATTACATGTGCAACATTATGGTTATTAAACTACCCGCTTCATCAGTCCCCCTACGAACCCCATTACAGTCACTGTCCATCAGTGTAGTGAGATACTATAGAATCACTACTTGTCTTCTCTGAGTTGTACAGCCCTCCCCGTGCCTCCCCAACATTACGTCTGCTAATCGTAATGCCCCTTTTTTGCCCTTGTCCCTCCCTTCCAATCCATCCTCCTCAGTTCCTTTCCCTTTGGTAACTATTAGTCCGTTCTTGGGTTCTGTGAGTCTGCTGCTGTTTTGTTCCTTCAGTTCTTTTCTTTGTTCTTATTCTCCACATATGAGTGAAATCATTTGATACTTGTCCTTTTCGGCTTGGCTTATTTCACTGAGCATAATACCTTCTCCATCCATGTTGTTGCAAAAGGTAGGATTTGTTTTCTTCTTCTGGCTGAATAATATTCCATTGTGTATATGTACCACCTCTTCTTTATCCATTAATCTACTAATGGACACTTAGGTTGCTTCCATTTCTTGGCTATTGTAAATAGTGCTATGATAAACATAGGGGTGCATCTGCTTTTTGAAATTGGGCTGCTGCATTCTTAGGGTAAATTCCTAGGAATGGAATTCCTGGGTCAAATGGTATTTCTATTTTGAGTTTTTTGAGGAACCTCCATACTGCTTTCCACAATGGTTGAACTAATTTGCATTACCACCAGCAGTGTAGGAGGGTTCCTTTTTCTCCACATACTTGCCAACATTTGTGTTGTTTGTGTTTTAGATGTTGGCCATCCTCACTGGTGTGAGGTGATATCTCATTGTGGTTTTAATTTGCATTTCTCTGATTAGCAATGTGGAGCATCTTTTCATGTGCCTGTTGGCCATCTGAATTTCTTCTTTAGAGAAGTGTCTATTCATGTCCTCTGCCCGTTTCTTAATTGGATTATTTGCTTTTTGTTTGTTAAGGTGCGTGAGTTCTTTATATATTTTGGATGTCAATCCCTTATTGGATACGTCATTTATGAATATATTCTCCCATACTGTAGGATGTCTTTCTGTTCTACTGATGGTGTTCTTTGCTGTACAGAAGCTTTTCAGCTTGATATAGTCCCACTTATTCATTTTTGCTTTTGTTTCCCTTGCCCCAGAGATATGTTCATGAAGAAGTCACTCATGTTTATGTCCAAGAGATTTTTGCCTATGTTTTTTTCTAAGAGTTTTATGGTTTCATGACTTACATTCAGGTCTTTGATCCATTTTGAGTTGACTTTTGTGTATGGGGTTAGACAGTAGTCCAGTTTCATTCTCTTACATGTAGCTGTCCAGTTTGGCCAACACCAGCTGCTGAAGAGGCTGTCATCTCCCCATTGTATATCCAAGGCTCCTTTATCATATATTAATGACTATATATGTTTGGGTTAATGTTTGGATTTTCTATTCTGTTCCACTGGTCTGTGGGTCTGTTTTTGTGCCAATACGAAATTATCTTGATTACTGTGGTTTTGTAGTAGAGCTTGAAGTCAGGGAGTGTAATTCCCCCTGTTTTATTCCTCCTCAGGATTGCTTTGGCTATTCGGGGTCTTTTGTGGTTCTGTATGAATTTTAGAATTACTTGTTCCAGTTCATTGAAGAAAGCTGTTGGTATTATGATAGGGATTGTGTTGAATCTGTATATTGCTTTAGGTAGTATAGCCATTTTGACAATATTTATTCTTCCTAGCCAAGAGCATGTGACGAATTTCCATTTGTTAGTGTCCTTTTTAATTTCTCTTAGGAGTATTTTGTAGTTTTCAGGTCTTTCATTTCCTTCGTTAGGTTTATCCCAAGGTATTTTATTCTTTTTGATGCAGTTGTGAATGGAATTGTTTTTCTGATTTCTCTTTCTGTTAGTTCATTGTTAGTGTATAGGAAAGCAACAGATTTCTGTGTGTTAATTTTGTATCCTGCAACTTTGCTGAATTCAGATATTAGTTCTAGTAGTTTTGGAGTGGAGTCTTTAGGGTTTTTTATGTACAGTATCATGTCATCTGCCAATAGTGACAATTTGACTTCTTCTTTACCAATCTGGTTGCCTTGTATTTCTTAGTTTTGTCTGATTGCCGTGGCTGGGACCTCCAGTTGTATGTTGAATAACAGTGGAGAGAGTGGGCATCCCTGTCTTGTTCCCGATCTTAGATGAAAAGCTTTCAGCTTCTCGCTGTTAACTATGATGTTAGCTGTGGGTTTGTCATATATGGCCTTTATGATGTTGCGGTATTTGCCGTCTATACGCATTTTGTTGAGAGTTTTTATCATGAATGGATGTTGAATTTTGTCAAATGCTTTTTCAGTACCTATGGAGATGATCATGTGGTTTTTTTTCTTCTTTTTGTTGATGTGGTGGATGATGTTGATGGATTTTCGAATGTTGTACTATCCTTGCATCCCTGGGATGAATCCCACTTGACAATGGTGTATGATCCTCTTGATTTATTTTTGAATTCGGTTTGCTAATATTTTGTTGAGTATATTTGCATCTACCTTCATCAGGGATATTGGTCTATAATTTTCTTTTTTGGTGAGGTCTTTGTCAGATTTTGGTATTAGAGTGATGCTGGCTTCATAAAATGAGTTTGGAAGTATTCCCTCCTCTTCTATTTTTTGGAAAATTTTAAGGAGAATCGGGTTATTTCTTCTCTATATGTCTGGTAGAATTCAGAAGTGAATCCATCTGGCCCGGGGGTTTTGTTCATGGGTAGTTTTCTGATTTTCAATTCAATTTCTTTGCTGGTGATTGGTCTGTTTAGTTTTTCCGTTTCTTGCTTGGTCAGTCTTGGAAGATTGTGTTTTTCTAAAAAGTTGTCCATTTCTTCTGTGTTTTCGAGCTTGTTAGCATATGGATTCTCATAATATTCTCTTATAATTCTTTGTATTTCTGTGGGGTCTGTCGTTATTTTTCCTTTCTCATTTCTGATTCTGTTTATGTGTGTAGATACTCTTTTTCTCTTAATAAGTCTGGCTATGGGTTTATCTATTTCGTTTATTTTTTCAAAGAACCAACTCTTGGTTTCATTGATTTTTTTCTATTGTTTTATTCTTGTCAATTTTATTTATTTCTTCTGTGATCTTTATTATGTCCCTCCTTCTGGTGACTTTGGGCCTCATTTGTTCTTCTTTTCCAATTTCAGTAATTGTGTCTTTAGACTATTCATTTGGGAATGTTCTTCCTTCTTTAAATAGGCCTGGATTGCAATATACTTTCCTCTTAGAACTGCCTTTGCTGCATCCCACAGAAGTTGTGGCTTCGTGTGATTGTTGTCATTAGTCTCCATATATTCTTTGATTTCTGTTTTGATTTTGTCATTAACCCATTGATCAATAAGTAGAATGTTATTAAGTCTCCATGTATTTGTGAGCCTTTTTGATTTCTTTCTACAATTTATTTCTAGTTTTACACCTTTGTGATCTAAGAGGTTGGTTGGTAGAATTTCAATCTTTTTGAATTTACTGAGGTTCTTTTTGTGGCCTAGTATGTGGTCTATTCTGGAAAATGTTCTATGTGCACTTGAGAAGAATGTGTATCCTGCTGCTTTTGGGTGTAGAGTTCTGTAGATGTCTGTTAGGTCCGTCTGTTCTAGTGTGTTGTTCAGTGCCTCTGTGTCTTTACTTATTTTCTGTCTGGTTGATATGTCCTTTGAAGTGAGTGGTGTGTTGAAGTCTCCTAAAATGACTCCATTGCATTCTATTTCCTCCTTTAATTCTGTTAGTATTTGTTTCACACATGCTGGTGCTCCTGTGTTGGATGCATATATATTTAAAATGGTTATATCCTCTTGTTGGATTGACCCCTTTATCATTATGTAATGTCCTTCTTTATGTCTTGCTACTTTCTTTGTTTTGAAGTCCATTTTGTCTGATACAAGTACTGCAACACCTGCTTTTTTCTCCTTGTTGTTTGCATGAAATATCTTTTTCTATCCCTTCACCTTTAGTCTGTGTATATCTTTGGGTTTGAGGTGAGTCTCTTGTAAGCAGCATATAGATGGGTCTTGCTTTTTTATCCATTCAGTAACTCTGTGTCTTTTGATTGGTGCATTCAGTCCATTTACATTTAGGGTAATTATCGATAGATATGTACTTATTGCCATTGCTGGCTTTAGATTCGTGGTTACCAAAGGTTCAAGGGTAGCTTCTTTACTATCTAACAGTCTAACTTATCTTTTTTGTTAAGTTATTGTAAACACATTCTGATGATTTTTCATTTCTCTCCCTTCTTATTCTTCCTCCTCCATTCTTTCTATACTAGGTGTTTTATTCTTTGCCTTTAGTTAGTATTTGGATGGTCTGCTTTCTTTGCTATGATTTAATTTTCTCTGGTGACATCTTTTTAGCCTTAGGGGTGCTTCCCTCTAGAGCAGTCCATTTAAGATATCCTGTAGTGGTGGTTTATGAGAGGCAAACTCAACTTTCGTTTATCTGGAAATTGTTTAATCCCTCCATCATATTTAAACGATAATCGTGCTGGATACAATATTCTTGGTTTGAGGCCCTTCTGTTTCATAACGTTAAATATATCATGCCATTCTCTTCTAGCCTGTAAGGTTTCTGTTGAGATGTCTTATGATAGTCTGATGTGTTTTCCTTTGTAGGTGATCTTTTTTCTCTCTCTAGCCACCTTTAATACTCTGTCTTTATCTTTGATCTTTGCCATCTTAATTATTATGTGTCTTCGTGTTGTCTTCCTTGAGTCCCTTGTGTTGGGAGATCTGTGGGCTTCCGTGGACTGCAAGACTATTTCCTTCCCCAACATGGGGAAGTTTTCAGCAATTATTTCTTCAAAGACACTTTCTATCCCTTTTTCTCTCTCTTCTTCCTCTGGTACTCCTATAATGCGAATATTCTTCCGTTTGGATTGGTCACACAGTTCTCTTAATGTTCTTTCATTCCTAGAGATCCTTTTATCTCTCTCTGCCTCAGCGTCTCTGTATTCCTGTTCTCTGATTTCTATTCCATTAACAGTATCTTGCATCTCATGCCATCTGCTGCTAAGCCCATCGATCACTTGTCTCATCTCTGCATTTTCTTCCCTCACTTCCTCTTTTAGCTCTTGCTTTTTTCTCTGTGGATCCAACAGCATGGTTATGACTTTTATTCTGAATTCTTTTTCAGGAAGATTGTGCATGTCCATCCCTCAGGCTCCCTCTCTGGGGTTGTCTGGGTAAGCTTTGTTTGTACCATATTCCTCTGTCTTTTCATGGTGATTGAAGTGGTCAGAAAACAAAAAAAAAAAAAAAAAAGGGAAAAGAGAGAAAAAAAACAAAAAACAAAAAACCGCCCACCGGGTGTTGTTTCTGTGACGATGCTGTAGGTGGCGCTGCTGCTCCACTGTTCCGCAGCTGTGGCCGCTCCACCAGGCCATGCTGCTCCGCAGGGCCCTTTGTGATTCTGGCAAGTGGGGAACCAATGGGAGGCTGCTGATTTCAGTGGGAAGTCTCAATGCGACTGCTTTTCCGAGCCACAGTCCAAAGGGTCCGAAATTCCCCAGGACTTCCAGCCTGCTTGGCTGAGTGTCCTGGGATGATCCTGCTCCTCCGTTGGGCCCCTGTCCCTTTAAGACCCTTAAAAAAGCACGAGTTTTTCTTTTGTCCTGGGGGGCCGGCTGAGTGGACCTGCCATCTTGGATCCTGCACCTCTGTCTCTCCAATCTCCGATACACCACTCAATGTGTATCAGTGTCCCCGGTGCAGATCACCAGAGCTGGTTATTTGGTGGGCCTGTGCTTCCACTCCCTTCCTGCTCTGAATCCTCCCCTCCCGCCAGTGCGCTGGGGTGGGAGAGTGCTCAGGTCCCGCCAGGTCGCGGCTCTGTATCTTACCCACTTCACTAGGTGCCGAGTCCTCTCAGGTGTAGCTGCAGGCTCGGTGTTGTCCTGTATCTTCTGGTCTCTCTTTTAGGAATAGTTGTATTTGTTGTATTTTCATAAATATATATGTTTTTGGGAGATTTCTGCCACCCTGCTCACGCTGCCATCTTCCCGGAACTTCCACAATAATTTATTTAAGGTTAATAGTATTTAAACTTATTCTTAAAAACCTCAGGTAATAAGACAGCATAATAATAGCCATTCCAGCATTTAACTACCACATTCTCAATCTATTCTCTTGAAGTGGGTAGCCCAGGAGTAACTGTGGAGATCTCTATTCTGTACAAGGCCTTATTGTTGAGTAATGCACAGAAGTTGGACTCAGGGGATCTTGTACACTGTCTTGGATCTATAGTTTGCTCTCTGCATGATGGGGAAATGTCATTTAATCTCTGTGCAGTTTCCTCTACTGTAAAATAAGAGGTACCTTTTTAATGCATATAGACTAACATTCCTCACAATTCCATAGCAGCAACACAAGTCGAATTTGGCAAGCTTCCGAATATTCTGTTTATCTCATTATTAGATGTGATATCTCTTGTTAGCAATTCCTAAACTTATTATCCATGTTCTATTTTCTTATGATCCCCTGGAATAGAACCACATTTAAATGATCTCCATTGTATTTTGAATGGTATAGTAATAGTTTTCAAATAATATTGAAAACTTAAAGAAAAGTGAAAAAAAATACATGCACTAACATTGCTGAGGGCATCTGACAGTGAAAGTCAATGAAATTGACTTTACCCAACATGAAAAAATGTATATACATACATATATATATATATATATATAAAACTTTATATCAGAGGGATATCACAAATTTTTTTAAGTTAGTATGTATATTACAGTAAATTACTCATAATATTGAATAATTTGGGGCTTGATTTGACCTCCCAGAAAGAAGGGTTATTTATACACGTTTATACTATTTAATGCTTTTATTAGATACATACTATTAAACATAAACATACAGAACAAATGAAAATTTTCATGACCTTAAGGTCATGGTTCCCAAACTGCCCACTGAGGCACCCCAAGCCACCACAATAAATTCACATGAGCACTTCGGGGATATTTTGAATTTTAGAAGAAAGTACAGTTATATTCAACACCTTTTGGGTACCAATACTTGACATCTATTAAACCCTACAAAAAATACAGCTTGAAC